>JAPEBW010002406.1:0-12385 GCA_027405785.1 Ophiocordyceps robertsii
TTTAAATTAGATAAATTACGCCTTACTCCTTAGTATATAAGAAATACTAAGTGTTTTATAATAAGCAGCTTTTATTTTAACTAAGCGTAAACTATAAGATTTACTTAACCTGAAATAAAGATAGTAAAGAACTACTATTACTATAAAGGCCCCTTAACGATATATTAAAAGAGGAACTCCTTATTTTTTAAAAAACTTTAAATAAGTTACTAAAAGTAAACCTTATCCGCTTAAGCAGCTTATTAACCGCAGTGCTAGTATTATTAATAAAAGAGGCTAATAACTACTTATACTTTTATTATAACTATTAAGCTTAAAATATAATTACGAAAAGAGATTAGTATACGCTACTATAAATTTCAAAAACGCTAAGACTATTAGCGAAGGTATATTAGTTTATAAAATTTAATATTATTGTAGCGTTTTATAAGATTAAAATTATAAAAGGCTATTAGTTTAAGACGGCTTTTTAAATAAAGTTTTATTACGGGTCGGCCTTAATAGGGCTAAAGCAGTGGTTATGCTACTGTTCGTTGCTGCGGGGCAGCTATTTAATCTACCCGCTAAAGTAGGTAGTGCGCTAAGCGCACGGTAAAAAGAAGACGAATTAACTAAGCTGCTAGCTAGTTTATTAACCACGCCTGTTAGGGGTTATACAGGCGCAGCCCGGGCTTAATCTAAGGCCCAGCCCGTAATAGATTTAGACTATTTAAGTAATAAGTATACTTATTTAGCCTTATAAAAAAACCGGCTACCTTTTAATACTATATTAACTAAGTATTAAAAAACTACTTTTATAAGTATATTATAGCATATATAGACAAGATTATAATTTACTTATTAAAGTCGCGTTATACTTACTAAGATAAAGTAGTTAAGGTGCTTAAAAAACAATAAGAAGTAGGCCTTATACTAAACCTATAAAAATACGAATTTTTAATAAAAAAAGTAAAGTACTTAAGTTTTATTATATAGGCTAAAAGTAAGGTGTAATATAACTTAAAGGAGATTTAAGCTATCCGGATATAATAAGCGCTAAAAAATATAAAAGGCGTTTAAAGCTTCCTTAAGTTCGTAAATTATTATTATACTTTTATCCCGCTTTATACTAAAGCTTTACTATACTTAAATAGCCTTTATAAAAAAACACGACCTGTTTATAAACTAATAAGCACTAAGCTACGTTAAAGTTTTTTAAAAAGCATTTTATAACGCGCTAGTACTATAGCTATATAACCTTAAAAAAGATATATTTAAAAGCAAACTATTTTCAGTACGCGATAAGCGGTATACTAATATAAATAAGGGTAAATAAGATATAATACTTAGTATCTTTTTTTTAAAAACGACTTAATATAAGAAAGTATAATTACTTAATTTATAATAAAGAGTTACTTATAATTATATAATACTTAAACTTTTAAAGGGCAAAATTGCGTAATATATTAGCATTTATAGTACTAATAAACTATAAAAATTTAAAGTACTTTATAATAAAGAAATATTAAAATAAAAAGTAAAGTAAATAAGCGATAAAGCTTACTTTAAATAACTTTATATAAAAGTACTGCTTAAAAAGGTTAGCGGTAATACTTAATGCTTTATTGCGCTATAATTAATATAAGCTAAAAAGGGCGTTTAATAAAAAAAGATAAGATATATAGTTTAAATAATCTTAGATAGCGCATAATTAATAAGATATCGGGTCCCCTTTATTAGTAAGTATATAAACCTCTTATAATAATTAATATAAAAAGAGCATACTATTGTAATAATATAAGTAAAGGAGGAGAATATAAAGTTAATCGCTTATATAAAAGGGGTAAATAACCCCGCACTTTAAGCTAAGGGCGGGGCAAGTAAAAGCAAAGTTTAGCTAAAACTTAACCTAAACTTAAGCTAAGATATACTTAAAAAATAAGTATAACCGGCTTATATATTTAATAAGTAAAAGATATAAAAGCGGTAAATAATAATATTATTAAAAGATAAAAAGTACTAAGTTATTATAAGCTATACTATAAAAAAAGCTATAGTTATACTATAATAAATAACTTAAAGTTAGGCTAATATATAGCTAAAGTTGTATAGGATTTTACTTAAACTTAGCTTAACCTTAACCTAAACTTAACTTAAGTATAAGCTACTTAAGCGACCTTTATAAAGTAAGAAGCTACGTAGCTTAAATAAAGATTTCCCCCTTCCCTTTTTAGCTTTAAATAAACAATTATTTAGCTATATACTATTAAACTAAGTATATATAAGCCCTTAATATATTTAAAGCTCCTTTTAAACGAGGTTATATAACTTAAAAAAAGACTTACTAACTATAATATAGCGTAAGTAAAAAGCCTACTTATTATAAAGGGGCTATACTTAAAAAGGGTAGGAGGGAGGGCTAAGAGAGGCTAATATTTAAATTAAGGTTAAATAAGCAATCCTCTTACTATAAGTAAAGGCCGTTAAAATAAGCTACGAAGTTTTAGTAAGCTAGTAGTAGATTTAATAATTTATAAGCTAGTTTAAAGCCTTAATATAAAAGTTAAAAAAGATAATAAAAACGTATATATAAAGAAAGGCGGCTAACTAACTAATAGCTTAATACTACCTTATAATTTAATAATAAGGGCTATAATACTTATAATAAAGAAAAAAGTAACGAAGAAAAAGGACTAATAAAAGCTACTTTTAGTGCTAGGAAAGTAAAATAGCTAGTATCGCTACTTTACGCCTTAAGCACGATATATATAAGAAAAGTACGAGATTAACTAAGACTTCCTTTTAAGTTTAAAGGAGGTTTTTTAATTAATCTATAACTACTTAAATATAAAGCTATAGTAGACTATAGCGACTTATTATAGTATTAGTATAGATCGAGGTTATTATTAGTAAGAATTCTTTAAGTGCTTTAATTCGATTTACTTTAATATTAATATTTAATCGCGGGCGGCGGCGGCTATCCGTATAATTAAATAAAAAGAGAACTAAACGTTTATAGCGTTCTTCTTAAGGTTTAAAGAGAGGCTCTTTAAATCGGGAAGAAGGTCGTGGCTATGCAATATATAAATCGTGTTTTTAAAAGGCGCCTTAAGCTTTTACCTTAAGGAGGTACTCGCAATAATTAACCTTTTAACCTTAAGCTTTTTAGCGTATACTAATTAGGTAGTATAAATTATAATAAAGCTAAAGAGGGTTTAGTAAACTAAGTAGCCGTTTTAAGGCTAAAAGAATGTAATAAAGGGGGCGACTTAAGACTAAAAAGACTTAAAAGGCGATACCTTAATAAGTATAATTAATATTATAACTTAGCTAAGAAAAGGATAACGATAGCTTAATATATAAAAGTATTTTGCTTATAGAATAATAAGGTATATTGCCCGCCTTTATAAAAAGAAAAAAGAAGGAACTTTAAAAGTAATTATAGCTAAAATTAAGGA
This sequence comes from Ophiocordyceps robertsii, assembly GCA_027405785.1. NCBI lineage: Eukaryota > Fungi > Ascomycota > Sordariomycetes > Hypocreales > Ophiocordycipitaceae > Ophiocordyceps > Ophiocordyceps robertsii. The sequence goes on from JAPEBW010002406.1 coordinate 3,438, forward strand.
GGTAATTAAAGTAGATTTTAATTTAAAAAAAGAGGAACTTTAGCGCGAAGTTATGTATTAAAGGAGAAAGAGAAATAGTAAATAGCTAAAAGGTTAATAAAAAAGCACCTTATACTAAACTTAATACTACTTAAGGTTAGTATTAATAAAAAGAAAAGGCTTAACGCACTTATAAATATAAGCTATAACTACTACGCTATAATAAGGAAGGGGGTAGCGATAAAGCTATAAATACCTTTTATAAATAAGATAAGGAGGCTATAATAGCCTTTTTTAAAGGATAAACCGATACTTAAAATAAAGGGGATTATAGCGTTTAAGATAAAGATTAATAAGGACTTAAAATAAATATTCGCTTATATAATAGTAAAGTTAAGCTATAATATATTTTTAAGGAGATTATAAATAAAGAAGAATAAGGTAGTTTATAATACTAAGGGGGACTAAATTTAACAAAAAAAAGCAAGGATTTAGATCGGCCTTTAAGGATTAAAGGAAGCTATAAAGATTATAAATATTTAAAAAGCGAAGCTAGTAAGCGCCTTTATCTTTATAGTAAAGTGCTAATAAGAAAAGGCTTAAAAAGTTAGCTAAGGGCGATAAGAAGCGCTTAATATAAAAATAGTTATAATAAAGGATATAAAGAAGGCCTTTTAGCTAAAAACGCTTATTAACTTAGCGGACTATATCTTAGCCTAAGTACTATAAGCTTATTTTAACCTTTTCGCCCTTATAAAAACGCTTAAGTAGCCTTTATTTTAACTAAGCGTAAACTATAAGATTTACCTTACTTTAAATAAGGATAATAAAGAGCCGCTACTATTATTAAGGCCCCTTTATAATATATTAAAAAAAGAACTCCTTATCTTTTAAAAGATATTAAACGAGCTACTAAAAGTAACCTTTATCCGCTTAAGCAGCGTATTAGCTATAGCGCTAGTATTATTTATAAAAAAGGCCAACGGCTACTTATACTTTTACTATAACTACTAAGCCTTAAATATAATTATAAAGAGGGATTAGTATACGCTACTATTAATTATAAAAACACTAAGGATATTAGCGAAAGTATATTAGTTTAAAAAACTTAATATTACTATAGCGTTTTATAAGATTAAAATCGCAAAAGGCTATAAGTTTAAGATAGCCTTTTAAATAAAGTTCGGACTATTAAAGTAATAAGTATACTTATTTAGCCTTATAAGAACGCTAGCTACCGTTTAATACTATATTAACTAAGTACTAAAAGACGACTTTTATAAGTTCGTTATAGTATATATAGATAATATTTTAATTTACTTATTAAAGTCAGTCTATAACTATTAAAATAAAGTAGCGAAGGTGCTTAAAAAGCTATAAAAAGCAGGCTTTATACGAAACCTATAAATATACGACTTTATAATTAAAAAGGTAAACTACTTAAGTTTTATTATATAAGCTAAAAGTAAGGTTTAATATAACTAAAAGAAAATTTAAGCTATTTAAATATAGTAAGCTTTAAGGAATATAAAGGGCGTTTAAAGCTTTTTTAAGTTCGCGAATTACTATTATATTTTTATTCCGCTTTATACTAAGGCCTTATAGTGCTTAAATAGCCTTTATAAAAAAGGCGCGACCTTTTTAGAAACTAATAAGTACTAAGCCGCGTTTAAATTTATATAAAAGGTGTTTTATAATATGCTAATACTATAACTATAGAACCTTAAAAAAGAGATATATTTAAAAGCAGACTGCTTTAAGTATATAATAAGCGGAATACTAATATAAATAAGACTAAATATAATATAATACTTTAGAAGCTTTTTCTTAAAACGACTTAATATAGCGAAGTATAATTACTTAATTTATAATAAAAAGTTATTAATAATTATATAATACTTAAACTTTTAAAGAGTTTAGTTATATAATATACTAGCGTTTATAGTACTTATAAACTATAAAAATTTAAAGTACTTTTTAATAAAAAAGAAGTTAAATAAAAAGTAAGGTAAATAAGTAATAAAGCTTGCTTTATATAACTTTATTTTAAAGTACCGCTTAAGGAGGTTAGCGGTAGTACTTAACACTTTATCGCGCTATAATTAAAATAAGCCGGAAAGGGCATATAACGAAAAAGAGATAGGATATATAGTTTAAATAATCTTAAATAGCGCGCGATTAACGGGACGTTAAGTTCCTTTTAGTAATAAGTATATAAATCTCTTATAATAATTAGTATAAAAAGAGCGTACTATTATAATAATACGGGTAAAGGAGGAGAATATAAGGTTAATTGCTTATATAAATAAGGCGGACGACCTTATACCTTAAGATTAAGGCGGGGCGAATAAAAGCGGAGTTTAGCTAAAACTTAACTTAAACTTAAGCCGCGATATACTTAAGGAATAAGTATAACTAGCTTATATATTTAATAAGTAAGAGATATAAAAGTAATAAATAGCAATACTATAAAAAGGTAAAGAATACTAAGTAGTATTTTAAGTAATATAAAAAAGTAATTAATTACTTACTTTAAAATAGCAAATAAAAGTTTAAATAAGTAAGTATATAATTAATATAAAAGGGCGTCTTTACCTTTAGGACCGCCTTTAAGTACTAAGTAAAGCTTAATACCTAAAGGAAAAAGAGGATAAAGAGCTAAACGAGCTTTAAGTATTAATCGCTTAGCTAATATATAACTTAATAGCGGTAAAAGACTTAAAGCGCGAGGGGACGCTTATAATACTAACTTAAGAGTTTTTTTAATTAAGCTAGTTATTAATAATATATAAGCTTATTATAAACTATAAGCTATATAATAAAAGCTATATTTAAAGGTAACTTTAAAAAGGGCTTTTTTAGCTATTACCGCTTTTTATATAGGTATTTATATACTGACGGTAAACTTTATAGTTAAGCTACCTTTAATAAAAACTAAGGGCTTAAGGAACTTATAAGTAATAATAAATAGGTTAATAAAGGCGATAATACTAAAAGCAATACTAATAATAAAAGTAGTAAGGTGCGTTACTAAGTTCTTATAATCTTATTTTTGCTTTTATAGAATACTGAAGTTTATTATCTTAAATTAAAGGATAAACTAAATAAGGTAATTTTAGCGAGAGTTTTACTATTAAATTAAGGTTTAAAGGAAACTAAGTTTAGCTTATTACCTATAAACTAATAAAGCGATAAAGCGCGTAAACTAAAAGGTATAAGCTTACCTTTATATATACGTTTACTATAAGTAAGACGATTAAAGGGTATAGCTACTTTATATTTAAGCGGCACTTAATTACTAAGTAGTATTAGTAATAAGTATAAGCCCTTTCTTCGCGATATATAGATATAATATTAAGCTAATTTAAATCGTATAAAAAAAAGGACCGCTTATATTAAACGTAAAAGGCGTATAAGACTTTATAAAAAGAATAAATAAGGTTACTAACTTCCTTTTAACAGCGATCGCTATATTATAAGTAAGATATAAAGAGATAATAAACTAATTATATATACCGGTAAAGAGACTTTAAGTAAGCAATAAAGTATAGTTAAATATAAAGAAGTATATTATAAATAAGCCTTACTAAAAGCTTAATTAGTTATACTAAAAGTATATTATAATAAAAGTAGTTTACTTATATATAGTAAAACTTAATATATTAAAGAGGGTATATAAAAGACTATATATAAGATTCCTCCGCTATATAGCTAATAACCCTTTACTTAGCTAAATAGTTAATAATTACTAGCTACTACTAATAATTAAAAAAGATAATAAACTAAAGTAAATTATAAAGAAGATTTAGTAAGCTTAATAAAGATAGATTTAAAAAGGGAGGTAATAATAAGTCCTTATAAAGTAATATAAGTATACTAACTTAACTTAATAACTAATTAATAACTTTAAAGATATAATAGCTTTAAAGGAGTTTAAAGGATAGTATAGTAATATAATAAAGAATAAAAAAGGTAAGGCGAAGGAATAATAATAGGCTAAGCTAAGGAGTAAAAAAAAAGGATAAAGGAGATAGCGGAGAAAAAAGAAAAAACTAAGAAAAATAAAAAAGAGTTTCGGGCTATGCTTAGCGGATATTAAAATAATTCTAAATAATAAGCATAATAAAGATATATTATAAATATATACAAAGTATAAATAATAATAAGATAAGGGTAAAGTATAATAAGATATAATATAATATAAAATAAATATAAATAGGATATATAAAAAACTATAACTTAATTAAAGTAAACTACTTACTACTAGCTAATACTAATAAATTAACTTTAAACGTTAAGGTATATTTAAGCTTAGTATTATAGAATTTAAACGGCTATGCTTAGACTTCTTACTTTACTCTTAAGAAGCCTTATAAAACCCCGCGATAAAAACGCTTAAAGCATATATTATAAAGGCTTGCTTAAGGAGATATAATAAATATTACTAGTCGGACCTCGCTAAGGCTTTTAAGATATAACTATAAAGGGTTTAAAGCTTACCTAACGATAGTTTATAATATCTTTAACTATAAAAGATACTATAGAAATTTTTAAGTAGATTCCGCTAGTATTTTTAAAGGATATTTAAGGATTTCCGCGGGATATCTTAATTATAGTTAAACCCGTTTTAAACTATAAAAGCAACCTAGAAAATAAAAAATAAACTTTACCGCGATTTTTAAAGGATATTTAAGGATATTTAAAGGATTTCCTTAATTATAGTTTATAATATTTTTAATTAAGCTTATACTTAGTTTATTAAGCGATGTTATAAGGATATTTATAGTTTATCTATATACTAATAATAAATAAAAGGATAGTATAGTTAAAGATCTTTAAAATTAGCTTAAAGAACTAAGTATAAAGTAGCTAGCTATACCTTTATAAGAAGACAGTCTCGCGGTACTACTACTTAAGTAATAAAGATAGTAAATAGTATAATAGGTTATAGTATTGCTTAGCTGCTTACTTTATTATAAGACTAAAGCTTATAAAAAGGAAAGTCTCTTAGCTTTAATCTCGGGGGCCTATTAACTACTTATTAAGTTAAGACCGAAAGTAAGGCTTCTTACTTAGCGTATTCCCCGCACTTAGTTAGCTTATACTATTAGTACTATTCTTATAATTATCCCCCCCTTATAATAAACGCCCTTAGCTATTTAGTTAAAAGTATATTAAATATACTATTATAAGGATTTTTATAATATAAGGTTATAGTTATATCTTTAGTTAGTATTATTATATAAGTACGCGTAATTAAGATATAGTAGTATATACGCTTAGTAGTCGTATATAATTATATATAGCGTTAAATATATAGGGTTATATTTAGGGTTATAGTAATATTAATTGCTATTAAGCAATTATAAGTATCATGCTTATATATTAGTAGTAATATACTAGTTAAAAGTTTATTATACGTATTCCTATACCTTTTATTTTTCTTCCCCTCTTTAACTCTTCCGTAATTATTTACTATTAAGTCCTCTATACCTTTTCGCTCCTTATTTAATATATATTCTATACCTCTTTATTATCGCTAATATACCTTATACTTTAAAGCCGCGCTTAATTAATAAGCGCGCCGATTTTATATATTAGATATAGCATTAACTCTTAAGGGGTTCGCCCTTAAAGCGTTATAGTCGCGATTAAGGTTCTCCTTAAGTCCTTAACTTTCCTTTAGCCGGAAAGGCCGGCACTAGTACTAAGAGAGGTCGGGCTAAAGAGACGCCTAGCTCGCTATTACCTTATAATAAAGGAGCACCTCCCGAAAAGGTGCTTATACTTAACCTTATGCCTATCCTTAAGGATAAGGCTATTAATATGCCTACTAACGATTAGTAAGCATAAGGTAAGTCCCTTATCCCCGGCACTTATAGTGCTAATAATAATACTACTTCTTAAAAGTAATAGTAATAGTAAGACTAATTAGGCCTTAAGATACTAACGATACTTAGCCGCGATGCTCCGCTTATTATGCCTCCCCTTAAAGGAGAGTAGCCCGATATAACGGGTAGTAGCGATAGCGATAGCGATAATAAGGCTTAAATTAATATAGGTAATAGTAAGGCTAACGTCCTTATCGTTTTGCGGGCGAAACGTATATAGTTTAAGGCTAAAGCCCGCGCCGTTTATACTAGCGGCGTAATACCTACTAAACCTTAGTATATATATTATTTCCGCACCGCTATTATAGCTTACCGGGCATTTAAGCTAAAGCTTATTAAGGTTATAGAGATTAAGTATATTTTCTCCGGCGTTACCTTATTAAGGTATAAGTAGTGCTATTAGCGTATAGCTACTTATAATTAAGTATATTATTAATTAACTATAACTATTAATTAAATTCGTTATCGCTATTCGTTAGCTAATCGTTATATAGGCGGCTATACTTATAGCCGGCGACCGTGTTAATATAGTCGCTATGCTTAATTATATTCGGGAGCTTAATATACTTAACGTTAATAATACTAACTTTAATAATAATAATAGCGACGATAACGCCTTCGTATTTAGCGAAGAGGCTTGCCGCTATCTCGCTATAACGGCTTAATATCTCTATAAGGCGTTTAATATTACCGAGATAACTTATCGGAAGAAGAATAGTATTATAAGTGCTAAGAAGGATATAATAGTAATTAATATACAATCGATATACTAGTAATTAGCTAACGATCTCTTAATCTTAGTATAGCGACTATCGCACGCTTATCGATAAGCGGCGCGAGCTGCTTACCCGGTTAACCCCGGCGCCGCCTTTTAGTATTAACGTAGCTAGTTTAAAGTACTATACTTAAGAAGTACGGTTAAAACTTTAGCTACTTATAAGCGATACGGGCTATATATCTTAGCGATATGCCTTACTTATTATAAAGGCGGAGGTAAGTGCTATGCTAATTAAGATATAGCTAATAAAGGAGAGGGGGATACTAACGTTTCCCTCTTTAACTAATATAGATAAGGGGACTATTTAGCAAGTTCCTATAACGCTAGTAAAGCATCGATATAAGTAAAAGACGGTTTAAGTTTATCTTTTCTTTTATCTTTCTTTTATCTCTTCTTTATTAATAACGTAAAGTAGTAATAACTTAGCTTATAGTTTCTTTCCTTTATCGTTATTATTTTAAGGAGGACTTAGCTTAGCTTTATATTTTCTTTTAGTTATTTACTCTTACTTGCTTTTCTTCCCTGTTTTATATTTTACTAATTTATAAATAGTTGCCTTAACTAAGGATATAGTTAATAAGTAGCGAATTAGTACTAAGTTAATAAGAAATCGTAACTTAATAAGTAGGTTATCCTTATGCCCTTAGTATCTTAGCCTTTACTTAGTTTTGCATTTCTTCTTTTTCTTAGTAAGGTTAGTAAAGTATTCGCTAATAAGTGCTTAGCTATTCGCTATATCCTTAGCGTTAACCTACTAGTTATACTTTACTAGCTATCCTTTTTACTTAATTAAGAAAAAGGTATTACTTTTAACGCGTTTCTTATTTAGTACTTCTTAGACTTCTTATTCGCCTTTTTTATTTTAAAGGTTAAGTATTATTAATAGTTCGGCGCCTCCTTTATCGCTTAGCCTTTTTTTTTAAGGTTTTAATAAGCTAATATAAAATATATTATATATACGTAAGTACTTATTTAAAAGAGCTAAACAATAAGCTTACTTCTTAATAGCTTATAGTACTTAAAAAGGCCCGATATACTTAGGAGATAGCTTCCTCTTCTTATCCTTAAAGCGTAAATTCTTTATAAAGAGTATAATAAGGTTACTAACTTTAAGTAAAAGTAGTTAGTGCTTAAGGTCGTAATACTTCGCTTATAATTCGGTAGCCTTTTGCTAGTATTCCTTAAGTCGTTATCGTAGAGTTTTTAGCTTATTAATTCTTACTTTTACTTTAAGCACCTCCCTTTTTATAACGTTATCCTTAACGTTAATATAAAAGTTTAGCTAGTAGCTAAAAAGGGCCTTATTAAGGGATAGCCCGGTAGTAGTATTAGTTGCGTTATTATATGTAAATTATGCTACTTAAAGAAAGGACGCTTAGTTTGTTTATTTTAAATTTATAAAGTATCTTAAGTAGTAGTGCACTGCTTAATTTATACGCTCCGTTTGCTTATCGGTTTTAAAGTAAAACGCTATTAATAACCTACGTTTTACTTATAAGATAAAATATAGGTTTAACTAGAACTTATTAGTAAATAGTAATCCTCTATCTATAACTACGCTCTTTAAGGGCCTATATACTAACATAATATTATAATAAAATGCCCTTACTAGCTTAAGCGCGTTTATGATTTTAAAATATAAAATAAAGAGGTAGTACTTAGTATATCGGTCTACGATTATTAATATTATATTAACTTCTTACCCCTCGTATTATACTTTTAGCAGACTTATAGTAAAGTCTATTAATAGTTCTTCTTATAGTTATACGGGGTATAGTAATAATTATATAGCGCTATAAGGGCAATACCTCCTCGATATAGCGCCTTAATATACTAAGCATTCTTAAATATATTAATTAATATCCCTTACTATATTCTCTTAGTAGAAATTCCTTAATAGTAATTTACCTATTCGTTGGCCTTCGAAGTATCTTACTAATAAGTCGTTATAGTAAAGTTATATTAACTCTTACTATAAGGTAGTATTAAAAGGTACTACGATTTATCCTTTTTATAGCAATAATCTATTTAATCGCAATAACTAAGGACACTTTTCTTTTAAAAAAGTCTTTAGTCGCTTTTTATTAAGCAATTACTATATCTTCGCTTTAAGTGCGTTTTAGCAATTCTAGCAAAGTATTAAGAACTTTTATAGCGTATATTAAGAGGCCGTAAGCTATATCCTTTATAGTCTTTCTTAAGAGTAGCTATTTATAACTAGCTCTCTCTTTAGCTTATACGGCTAGCTACTTAAGGTCCGCTTTTAAGTTAGTAGTAGTTCGCTATATAAGAGCTTATGC
>JAPEBW010002407.1:0-12344 GCA_027405785.1 Ophiocordyceps robertsii
ACTCAGCCCCGGCGGTCCCTCCCGTCAAGTGTCAAGACGTCCCCACAAAGAGTCCACCTTGGTCCGCCGCCAATGCCACGCGCCAGACACACGGACTGTCGGTCGTGTTTCTTCTCGAGGCCGGCGAGCCATCCAAATGTCTCACCAGCAGAACGAGCCTAGCAGAGTACAGTACATGCGCGCGCACGCACATGCGCGCACACACACACAAGACATACACTACAACACTGCTGCTGCCGTCATTCCCCTTCGAATCAAGATATGCGAGTAGTCGTGGCCTCGGCCCATCAAGGCCAAGTCTCTTCAGCAAGTTGCGCGTCAAGGGTCCTCACTTTCTTTGTCCGTGGCATCATCGTCCGCAACGTTGCTGCTTTCCACCAGTGAGGCCCTACCTAGGTGCTTTCAGGGCCTATGAAAAATATCTTGCCTTGTTGCAGTTTACGTGAAACCGCAACTCCTCGTGCATGGAGACGCTTCAGAAGCGCTGCGAAATCTCAAGCTTCTCGTTCCCGCATGCCGACCCTCAGCAAAGCACCAGTGATGCGGTCTTGCTTTTGGACATGACCCAACCACATTGGGACCAATGACGGTTCTTGCAGGAGCTGATGGAACTAGGTCACCTTCGAAAGTCAACCAAGAAACTAAACCGGGGAGCAGAGAAATGGTATATGTCGTGAAACCCCAGATAGATACACGCCGCGGTGAGACTCAAAAGAACAGCACTGCAAGTTTTGGCGTCGCGTCAACGACATCTGGCCCGAGTTCGCCACCAACACTTGGCCTACGTGGTGTGAGCTGGGGCGGGGAAGACGGCGAATCACCAGCTCGAGACGTCTTTCTGGCTTTAGCAAAACAGCCAAGACGAGGTTGATGCATTGGCCGACCTCAAGTCCCAGGCGGCAAAGAGGTGTATGACGTCTTGCAAGTCTCGACCTGGGCTTGGCCTCGGGCGAATACTGGTTCCTCGAACGGGACACGGATCTCTCTTGGATTGCCACACGAAGCCGCCTGGCCTCAACACATGCACTGCAATGGTCCAAGAGGCCGTCTTTGGAGTACATTGTGGCTCGCTGGCCAGAGACTGAGGGCGCGACGCCTCTACGGCCACTTGTAAGCCCTCGCAACCTATGTCATTCTCGACATGGAAAGTGTCGAGTCTGGGATAAGGCAGAATAGTAGATGGCGTGAATCTCCAGCAAGACTCCCCTCCCGGACGGCCGGGTGTTGTGGCCAGCACCGGCAAGGCACCCGTCGCTTGCCGTTCCGATACCAGATTGATCGGCCTGCTCCGGATCGGGTGCCACATCTCACACTGACATGGGATGGGCAGGAACAAGCTGGCGATTGGGAGTGGCCTTGACCACATTTGAGAGCGCCGACAGTGGTGTCAGGCGCAGCGCAGCGGCTGAGCAGCATGGAGCCGCCGTGAGGAGAGACAGAAGGTGTCCAAACAAATCGCAGACGACACGCTTGGCTCTGCACAGCAGCTGGCAGAGGTCAGGGATGTGTCGATGCAGAGCATGTCCGCTCCGAGAGCTCGTATGGCTGGAAGGCGATCGTGGTGGCCAATGCTCGCAGGCAATGCCCGCAGGCAATGCTCGCAGCTAATGCTCTCTCAGCCAATGCTCTCGCAGCCAATGCTCTCGCAGCCAATGCTCTCGCAGCCAATGCTCTCGCAGCCAATGCTCTCGCAGCCAATGCTCGCGGCCGGCGGTGTAGGGACAGCCAGTGCGCACCGAGCCACGTCGACCGGGGACGAGAGCGAGTGCAAAGTCGCGAGAATGATATGCGGCAACGCGAATGACGTTGGCTTTCGGGTGTGGTAGGTAGAAAAGCTGCATCCGTCCAGGTTTGGAATGCGAGGCGAGGTGAGGCGTGGCTTATTACCTCAGCAGGGTTAGGCCAGAGAGTGCCGCGTTAGTCATGCATGACCCCGGAATAGAAATGGCCTGTCTCTCCTCACCCGCACCATGGCTACCCTCCTCCACTTCCACCATCACCCATCACCCTCGACCCCCCTGTTCGCCTGGCAGAACGCGCCGCAGCCTGGCGTCGACCGGCCATGTTGGCTGGCCGAGTGGAAATGTCTCGTCAGCGGATGGTCGGGTCTAGCAGGGCCCGTGGTGCATAACTCGCCGCTCACGCAAGCCTCGTCTCGCTTTGCGCATCTAGACCCTCTGCTGACCTTGGATGATGGGATGCCATGCTTGTCTCATCGCTGTGCCGTCTCAGATGGCGCCATCGTCTTCCTCGACTCAGCGGCCGATGCGCACTGCTGCCAATCCAATCGTCCACAGCAGCGGCCCCCAACAAGCGCCCTTGGACTTGTGCCAGCAGCTATGTATGTAGTTGCAGACAAGACATGCTTGCGACAGAGCTAACTCCCGCGCTTAGGCAATCGCCGGCAATGGCTCCTGGCTGGCACCCGGTCTGCCGACGGATCAATATGCACATGTGAAGTGATGTGCGCTTGCAGTACAGACATGAGATGTGGCTTTTCAACGGACTTGTTCCGCTCGGCACCAGGTGACGGAACGCCCGCGCCCGAGGCTCCTCGCGCCGGAGAAGATGTGACAACGTGAGAAGCAAACTGCGCAGTCCATGGTCAAACCGCATGCGCAGCCCTTTGCGCCCACCCAACACACACTGCCCTCGGACCGGCCGGACGGATCGTTTCGTTTCGTTTCGTTTCCTTCATCTCCAACCCGGCCGCATAGACGGCGGCAGGCCATGCGTGGTGAGCACGCGGAGCCCTCGCAACCATGTCCATGGCAGGCCTGTGGGTCCCATTGCCCTTACTCGACGAGGGGACGATCGGCTATGCTTTCACACATACCCACAAGGCCCATGGCCGCATGGGCTCCACCTCGCGCAACTCGACTGATCGGGGTGGCTGTTGTGGAGAAGCCCCGGAACTATTGCACAAATCAACCACGAGTTTGTCGGGGTACGTCATGTTGAACGCATTTCAAAAAAGGGTTTACTGGGAACCTTTGCGGGCAAGTGACCGCCGCGTGGAGTCTAACGACCCACAACCGCAGCCTTTGTTCTTGGCAGTGAGGCCCAAGCTGCCCAGGTAGCCATCGTCACCTACGCTTGTCGTGACGAGACGGTTTCCAGCTCAAAAGAGCCTTGTTGACATGATTTGCATGATATCACAAGCAGAGACTCACACATCGGCGCAGCCCAACTCGACTTGATCCGAGGATGGCTTCCAGATGCCGGAAGTGCGTGCTCCGCCATCATGATTGGTGGAACCGGCTTCTGGGGATCACTCGAGTTGCGCGCACGCGGCCATGGTGAGTCGAGCTGACTTGTATCTGAAAAAGAGCCGCCCTCAACTTGAAGAAGACGACGTAGATCGTGGCAAATTAAGCATGGTTGGATCTCAGAGCTTGTAGCGTCTGGGGCTCAAAACAGAGTCGGAGTCTGGATGCAGAGGGACGAGAAACAATGCCAGGCAAGCCCGGCTCTCAAGCCATGATAGGCATCCAAGATGACTCGACCCGTATGGTCATTCTCAAAGGCTCATCTCCTTTTCGACAACCTCACGATGGGCTCTGTGCCATCAACATCGTAACACGCGCTTTAATACCATGCCGAAGAGAACCAAGTCGGAGCAAACGCTCGCGGCTGCCGTATGTTTTGATCTTTGGCGCACCCAAGGACAACACACCCGGTTAGTCTTGACATGGACGGGCTCTGGCACAAGGACGCTTTTCGCCTCACACCTGTGAGAGTGCGCAAACTGAGCCAGCCGCTGGGACTGTCGTTGACTGAATCACCGAGTCGGCCACGCGTGACTGTCCGGCTGCTCCCAGCAAATGCCCCTCGGGGCAGAATGTGTCTTGGGCTGCTGGGCACCACCAACCTGCGCATGCACACTGGTCAGTGCCGGCAAGCCATGGTTGCGACCTGCGTGGCCTCGAGGGCGGCGCGTTTCGCGAAGGTCCAAGCAACACAGACGTCTTGGAGAACAAAGGCGGCTCCAGTCACGAAGACGGAGGTGCTGAGAATGGCCGGAGGCCAGTTCCAGCCCCGCTGCTCGGATCACGGCTGGTGGCCCTCGTTGAAATCTCGGCTGTATCTCCGTTCCATCTTTACATGGACGACATGCTCATTGTCCATCTCAGTTATCGAGCAGAAGACGACGACAAGGTCGGCAACCCGGCCTGTTTCCCTAGCGGTTGTCTGAGCCAGGTGTTGGCGGCAGTCACCGGGTCTCGTCTCGCTTGAGGTCCTGAATGCTCCACGGCGTAAACCCGTACGGTTCGTCTTCATCAGCATCAAGCCCTTGTCCTAAATCATCAACGATTCACTTGCAATCGAGGCAGTTCGGCAAGTCCCTATGCTACGGCAACTGTCCTCGTCAGCTCGGCCGCGTGGCCCGTCAACCACAGCGTGGGGGTCTGGGGGAATGGGGGAAATACCAGGACGGTCCGATGCTCTTGTGGGTTTCCGGCAAGCTCTGGCTGTTGTTGCCTCGTGCTCACATGTCCAGGCCCAACCGGGCGGCTCGGCTTTTAGACTCGGCGGCATACCGCCCAAACAAGAAGCAGAGGCAAAGAACGAGCGTTGCTACTTCTCAAACTATAAAGGCGCAAGCGTTCTGCTCGAGCTTTTTAAGCAATCTTGATTCCGGTGCTCGAAGATTGAAATCAGGGGGGCTGTGTGATTGTCATGAGTCTTGGGCTCGACGTCGAAGACCGGGTTGAAGTGCCGATTTAGACGGGGAAGAGCGAGGCAACCGAGGCGAGCGAGGTCGGTCAGCACAGCATTCTGTCAGACGAACTTGTATTCAACGTGGATCGAGAATGTTTGCGGGGAAGGTTGCCCCCGGGGAGATCTGTGTCTGCTGCCCTGTCTCTCACAGGAGTTCTTGGAACATGGACCCGTCGAAGCCCCTGACCGGCTACATAACCCCCTGCAGGCCACCATCAACAGCAGCAGCAAACTACGAGGCAGTCCTCGATAAGGCCGCCTGTGCCACTTGGAAGTGTCTGGGATTGCGAGTGTTGATATACCGGACATGTCAAACGCGCGCGCCATCCAACCGAGCATGCCGTCACCAAGGGTGTACGAAGTATGGGGAAAGGAAAAGACCCGGATGAACCTGACTTTAACCAGCCTGGAACGAATGTGTCTGACCTTGGCGGCGCCACGAGGGCATTGTTCTCCATGCCTTTCCCTTTTCTTTCGTCTCACACGCGAAGGCGGTCGTGAGACAGGACCGGCCCGTTTGTTGATGTGCTCGGGGGCTGGAGGGTGATCTAAGCAACCAGCTCTCTTCCGGCCCCCTTTCTCAGCCAGCATCTCTCAGCCAGCCTCGCCAGTCTTTACCTCCATGGCGGGAGGAGACGAGCCAAGGCTGTGTGTTGTTTGGTACGCAAGGTCCATGGGTACGGCGTCAGCATCAGCCGGACGCGGACGCCTCAGCACGCGTGGTGGCAGCACGCGTGGACGCATGAGGGAGGGAGAGGGCACGCTGATTGATTGGGCGAACTGCGAGCGCCAACCGTCAGCGTCGAGACTCTGGTCGCCAAGGACGGGCTGGGCACAGGATGGGTGGGTGGGTTGGGTTGCCGGGAGCGGCTGAGACAAAAGAGGGGGGTGGCGGGGATGAAGAGACGGGGTTTTGTTTGTCTTGGTCGGCGAGGCAAAGAAAAGGTGAAAAGGCAATGAAGACGTCTGGCCATTCACGGCATGGTGCGTGGGACGGGTTATGGATGGTTGTTAGGCGAAGAGTCAGTCGGAGCATGAAGAACAGGGCGGCGATGGTTGTCCAGACTGGAGGCGCTGGTCGGGCTCGGTGGGTGCAGAGGGGAAAGCTGACACCCGAGCGGGCGGTGCGACGAGGCGGGCTTCTTTTTTTAACGAGGTGCATTTGTGCGACCCGAGATGCCTTCTTCCAACAAGGAGGAAGAGGAGGAGGAGGAGGAGGAGGAAGACGACGACGACGACGACGACAGAGGGCGGCTTGGCGGGTCCGACGGTCGAGGTTGGGCAGGACGGGCGCTTGCATTCAATTAGCAACGATGCTGCGATGACGACGACGAAGACGCGTCTCGTTCCGCAGGTCAAGCTCCGTCACCCAACTTGCTGGTGATGCATCTTGCTGGTGTAATGGGTGGAATGGATGGTGGTGAGGGTGTGCAGTGCGTGTTGCTCAGCCCCCCTCCGGCGATAACTGCGATAAGCCCCCTTGCGATAAGCCCCCTCGCGGTGCAAAGTACGGAGTATCGGGTTCGTTTCCGTCTTTTTTTTTAATCACTTGGCGAACGCTTTGCCCTATTTCTGGCTGGCCTCGTCTTGAACCGTCGCATCCTTGCCGGCCCGGTTTTTCTTCTTCGGCTTCATCGTCAACCGACGCACAATCGTTGCTTCTGCGGAAGAGCTCGTCGCCCCCGCCCGCCCGGGCTCCGCAGTACCTACTGTACTGTACATACTGTACGTAAGCCGAACGCCGCTGTTGGGTGCTCGTGGTGGGGCAGTGTCCCTTTCACAGCAATTTTAACTCTACCCGACCCCTTGAGATGAGCTTTCACAGCAGTTTCAAGCCCTCTTCATCACTGGGATAGTCATTTTGATCATTGCAGCCTCGATTTCCCACTTCACAGCAATTTAACCCTACTCGACCCCCTGAGAGGAGCAATGTCAAGCGACCCCTCTTCATCACTGGGATAGTTAGTCATTGGGCGACGCTCTTGTCAACTTCAACCGCTTCCGGTATCTGTTCGAACCTCTTCCACGGCTGCTGGAACATCAACCCTCTTCCACAGTCCTTGACGGTCCCTGATGACGGAACGCGTCACGTGCACCTCGCTGTCCTGCCCCAGTCGGATTGCGCGCAATGGCCCGGCTGTACCGGCCCGATAGGAGGGTACAGCCGCCATCTCGCGACGGGAGGTCCAGTCCAGGTGCCACGAGGCGTCGACGAAACCGGCTGGGTCCAAGGGGGTTGGGGAGGCATTGACGTCAGAAGGAGCCCCGGAGCTTGCATCTTCCATCCTTAGCTGCAGCCCTAGAAGCAGCCTGAAGAAACGGCCGCAGGCTGCCCTGTAGATCGTAAACGAAACCCCGCACACACTGTGCCCATCCTTCACCCAGTGGGTGTGCGTGGGTGGCACGAGGTTTGATGGCCCCAAGGTTGGTTCGACAGCGACGGAGACGACGACAACAAAGAGCGGCACTGCGGAGACAGCTTGTACGACATGCATCTGATCTGCAGATGGGCGCCTCGGCAGTGAGACAGAGTCTCTGAATCGACCGGCCCGGGCAGTCCGGACGAGGACGATGAAGCCACGGCTCTGTGCCAGTGGTGACGGCGAATCCCTTTCCGGCGGTGCCGTCGACGCCTGCAGCAACCGAGGGAGTACATGGCGCTGAAGGGTTATAGGGCGGTACCGGTACGTGGGCTTACATACTCGGTACGGTCCACAAAGGCCCGTACCGAGTCCGACGACACACTGCCAATGTTGGCCTGCGCGTCGCCCGTGGCTGTAACATGTGCAGAGTATCCGTGTGTGTGTATGGATATAGAATACAGAGTATCCGTACCTATTTCCGGAGAGATGGGGAGAGAGCTGGAGGCGGGCCTCGCCGGCTGTGGCGGAATGGAAACGAGGCATTTCCAGAAACGTCAGCGTGGCATTGCCTCGGGCATCGGGCTGCTCTGGTGCGAGAGACCGGGAACGGCTGCCGCCCCGTTTTGCACACAAGCGCGGCAACTCGGTCCGCAAAGGCACGTTACCTACAGATACATATATGGTTATCCGTATCCGTATGTACATGGACGTAAATCCGCGAGCAGGCGCGCGCTATTCAAAGGTCGCAGCGACAGTCTCAACAATGAATGCGCACTACATACTCTGTACACGTATGTACTACTGTCCCGAGGTGCGCGAGCGGCCATCGCATCGTACCATTCATCACCTTGGCACCTATGTAGTACCTGGAGGTTACCTAGAGGTAGGTACATAAGTTTAGTGGACATGGATAGGTATTGTTGCAAATATGAGGAGTGCATACGCCAGGGCCCCACACCCATTTCACTGCGAGAGCCCTAGGCGTAGCCCTAGCCCTCATTTGCAGGGGTCAGCCACATATATATAAGGGCACCCCTTCGCACACACATTCCTTCCTAGCTAGCTAGACATCATCATCATCTTCTAGAGCTCCCTTTTCCATAGGTTATAGCCCTTACGCGCTGCGAAATTGCTACCTTAATCACTTTACCTTAATTACCTTAATTATCTTAATTATATTTAAACCTTCTTTTGACCTATAGGCCCTTAAAGACTAAGGCAGAGCGCGGCAGCCCGAGATATTAAGGCTATCGCTACCTATATCATAACAATATAAATCAACAGCCCTAAGGGTGTGCCTTGCGCGACGCACACGCCTAGGCTATATACGACTCTGCAGCTGCATAGCTAGCTGCATTTACCTACGCGGCGGCTCGGATAGTCGCCGCTAGCAGACCTTATAAGGAAAGCTGCTGCTATCACCGGCGGCTCGGTATAGCAAGATAGTCGCCGCTAGCAGACCCCGTATAAGAACATACGATAGCTTCTATAGCCCTAAGACGAGGGCGTAAGGCTACGGTGGATAGGCTTTAGGGATAGGAGAATTATAAGTTATAGAGAATAGAGCTTATCGTCGCCCTAAGGGTGGAAAACCTTAAGGGCTTTATTAACGGCACTATTGTGTTACTACTTAAGGACGACCCTAAGTATAGAACTTAAGAGACGAAGGATAGAATAGCTACGCATAGCATTATTGCGAGCATTACTCCTAAGATAAGGGAACTTATTATAAATAACGGGTAGGATAAAGAAATAACCGCTAAATAGATAATAGACCTTATTAAAGTATCCTCGATAAAGGTCTTAAAGGTTACCTTCTACGCAACCTTTATAGAATTTATCGCCCTTAACTCGAAGAAGTTCGTTAGTATAAAGGAGTTTGTAAAGAAGCTATATTAATATTAAGATTAGCTTATTATAGTAGAGAAGGGACTACCGGAACGACTTTTCGTAATTATAGCCCTTAAAGGTATTTAAAAGTAACGTCCCGATTAGTATAGTAACTAGACCTATAACTAATAGCGAGGGAATTATATCGCGAAAGACGAGCTATATAAATAGCTTACGGGAGTTACGAGAGCCGAGAAATCTAAATCCTTAGCTAATACTGCGTTTAGTAGGGCTAAGGGCAATAATAGCGGAAGCGGTACTAAGGGCTCTAAGGAGGACTTTAATAAGAATACTAGTTTAAGTAGACTAAGTAAGAAATATAATACCTTTAAGGAGACGGTTATCTTAAAGTGCGGCTGCCGTATTAAGCTAAGGAAAGTTATATATAAAGAGCTAGACTATTAAACTAAGTATCTTAAGAAGGCCCCTAAGTTTTAAAAGGCATTTCGAGCCGCTAAAGCCGCGACTAGCAACGAAGGGAAAACGGGCAACGCGGCTATCGTAACGGCTAGTAGCGAATTTAACGGCTGCCTCCTAAGCGGTGCCGTAGTAGATAAACATAAGCCCGTTCGGGATAAAGCTATCGTGGACTTTAGATACGCGACTTACTACTTTAACGACTTTAAATAGTTTACCGATATAGAAGCCGTTAACCCCTTCTCGATAATATCGTCGAATAGCAGCCCGCTATAAGTAGAAGCTATAGGCACCGTTAAAGTTATTATCGGTAGCGTTACGTTAAAGCTATTAAACGTTAATTACGCGCCGGTATCGCCGGCTAACCTTATTAGCAATTAGTGCTTTAAAGAGAAGGGCATTAAGCTTAACGATATTAAGGAACGACTATTTTATATACCTTTTAAGACTAAGATCTATAATATTGCTTAGAAGATACGTATTGCAACGATCCCGGAAGCAAGGCTAGGGGGTATATATACGGCCCTAAGTCTTATAGCCTTACCG
This sequence comes from Ophiocordyceps robertsii, assembly GCA_027405785.1. Taxonomy (NCBI): domain Eukaryota; kingdom Fungi; phylum Ascomycota; class Sordariomycetes; order Hypocreales; family Ophiocordycipitaceae; genus Ophiocordyceps; species Ophiocordyceps robertsii. The sequence goes on from JAPEBW010002407.1 coordinate 9,939, forward strand.
CATACTTAGCGATATATAGATTACGGGACGATATACCGCCGCCTTAGCTACGCTAGCTTAGAGAGGGTCCTTAAAGCGTATAATAAAGCTAGCCTTAAGATTAATAGGGAAGAGGCTAAGAGATTCTATTATAAGGCTTACTACTTAGGGAAAGCGGACGCGATAATTAGTCGCAACCTAAGCATAGTAGCCTAAGCGTTCCTTATATATATATATTAAGACTTCCTTTAATATAAGCTTATAGGCTATAGGGGCATTAACTATTACCTCCACGGCATTAACGTCTTTACCGGATTTTACTAAGCACTATTTTCGCCTATAAGGGATTAGGCCTTCGATATAATAAAGGCCTAGAAGTTATAGGTTAAGAATAGCGCTACTAGCGCCCTCGTTTAAGTGCTAGCCTTCGATAACGCAACGGAATTCTACGTTAAGAAGATAAAGGCTTAGTTAAGGGAGGACTACTTTATACTGCGCTATAGCGCACCTTACGTATCTTAGCAAAACGGTAAGGTAAAGAGGGCCGGCCGCACGCTTATAGAGTCCGTAAGGGTAATATATATTAAGATAGGGCTACCGGAATTCCTTTAGCCTTAGTACGTGGAAATAGCTACGTATATAGCGAACCTCCTGCCTATACGCGGCATAGCTTTAGGGGAGGCGCCGCTAGAAGCTCTGCTAAAGGAGATTAAGGTTCCCTATATATACTCTATTAAGCATATCCGGACTTAGGGTTATATCGCGTATATAACTAAGCCGCAAAAAACATTAGCTAAGACGGCTAAAATAAACCTTAAGGCGTGGAAGGGAAGACTTATAGGTCTTAAGGGGCTTTATAGTTATATTTATAAGGTATAGCTCTTAGACTAAAAGAAAATTATAATCGCTAGGGACGTGCGCTTCTATAAGGCAATTAAGGAAACCCTACCCCTTAAGGAAGAAGACTACGACGTTGCGGTCTTTAATAAGGATAAGGATAACGCCGACCTTATAAGGGATATAATACCGCATCGCTTAAGCTACTACGAGACCTTAAGACGTTAGGATAATCCTAACCGTAATAAGAACGATAAATTAAGGGGGGGTAGGCCGGGTAGCCCTTAAGATAAGGGTAACGAGCCGAGGTAGCAGCAGGCTCCGAAGTTACTGCCCCTTAAGCAGTAATAGGCTTTATAGCCGTTGCTGCTAACCCTTTATTATACCCCCTCCCCGCCTATAATAACGATAAAGCTTAGCGATAATAATATAAATATCTTAATACTAAATGCCTTAGTTTAAGGGCTAGAGGTATACTTAGGAGAGACTATAAGGGTTTAAAGCAGCCTAAGGACGGCCCTTGCGGGTTACTTAAGGACTTTTCCGGAGACCCCGTAGCTAGAGATATGCCTAATTCCCTACACGCTAAATCCCGGTAGTAAGAAACCTACGGATTCCCCGCTTAAGGCACTACGGGCTAATAAGATATACCGACTTAATAATTAGCTAACTCGCTAATAGACTAGTTATGCAATAGCGGTTAGGGGAGGGCCTTAGAGGACTATATTAAGGGCTTTAACGACGGAGCTTACTATTATAGACTAACGCTACGCCCTATTCGGGCTAGGCGTATTAATAGCCCTTAAAGTAATCTACTAAGAGAGGGACTAATTTAATAACCTAAGTAACTAGCTAGTCCTCTCCGTATTTAGTGCGATAATCGCCGCTGCGGAGGGTTCGCCGATAACCTAAAAACAGGCCCTTAAGCGGGATAACTATAAGACCCGCTAGCTACCCGCGATAAGGCGGGAAATTAATAAATTAAAGCAAAAGGAGGCCTAGAGCCTTATATATAGACTACTAAGGGCTTAGGTCTTTAACGGGAAATAGGTCTATCTCGAGAAGCTAGTTTAAGGCAAAGAACCCCTTATAAAAGCCCGTTAAGTTATCTAAGGAGACTAAGACCTAAAGGATAGGCCTACGGAGGAACTTTACGTAGCGGTAGCTTACTAAGCCTCGTTAAAGTTATTCGTGATTATCGTTGCGATTAAGGACTTAGAATAAAAGCAATTTAATATTATTTACGCCTATATATATACGGAAGCCTAAAAGGAGGCTTTTATTACGCAGCCCTATAGGCTTAAGGATAGTATAGGCCGGGTCTGCAAGCTTAATAAGGCTCTATACGGTTATAGAAGCTCGCTTAAGTAGTAGTACGACTAAGTAAGTATAGACTTAAGAGAGCACGGCTTCGAGCGCCTTAAGACGGATAAGTATATCCTCCGCTATAAGATAAGCGACATACTTACGATCGTCTATATAGATAATTTTATTATAGCGGCGCTAATAAAGGAAGCTATTAAGGCCGCGGCCGATATCCTAACCGGGCTATATAAGACTAAGCAGCTCGGCGAGCCTTAGGAATTCCTA
>JAPEBW010002408.1:0-12341 GCA_027405785.1 Ophiocordyceps robertsii
ACAGCTCTTTTTAAGCATCTTTAGCAGTAGTTACATGCTTAATCTACATTAAGGGACCGTCTTCTAAGCGTAGGAAAATCAAGGTAAGAGCCTCTTCCGTCTTTATATAATTTGCTTACTTTAGGGCAGCTATAAGCTTTTCTTTAATAAGAATTGCTCGCATTTTAGTAGTCTATAAGGTATAATTAGAATTACCCTTTAACTTAGAAAACTCGTATTCTTTCTAGCCTTCTATTTTATATATCTTTAGTAAGATAGAATAGGTAGGTAAAGAAAAGTTGATTTTTAACCTAAGAAGGGTCGAAAGGTAAAAGAAGTCGGTGGGGATTAGTAAAAGAAATTCTACGCAAATTCTTAAGGATAGAAGGGGTCTTAGCAGAGAAGAGGGAATTTCAAGAGAATTATATGTAGATAAGGGGATTTCTAGAATGGGAAAGAGATTGGAGGAGGTAATTAAGGTTAAGATATCTTTAGGTACGAATTCTATGAGATTTAGTTGTTCAATTAACGTTAAAGTTTAATAAAGGTTAGACGGGTAATTAAGGAAAGGGGTCGTATTTTTCTCGGAATTTCTTAAAGCTAGTTAGAGGAGTAATTGATTTCCCGGCGTAGTGAGCTAAGCCGGGCTTATAACCTATTAAAGGTTAGAGCAGCAGCGATATTATAGGGAAATCAGGAGATCACGTAAAATTACGTGATAGAGGAGTCGATATTATGTAAGGTAGGATTTTGCTAGATTTAATTAATAAAGAGTTAAGTGCGTAAGTGCTTATAGAATCTCTTGCTATCTAGTGGCGGGAGATTCGCCTTTTATAGATAAATGTGAGGGAACGGAGTGATATATCCGGACCGGCCTTTAGGCGGTCTTAAAGCCCGAGAAATGTTGATTTTAAAGCAATTAACCCCGTGGCTGGATGTCCTTTCCTTATGCGGCAATTCGTGTTTAAAGTTAGTTAAGGTTAGTTTGGGTCTAGGCGGATCCTTGTTTTATCTAGCCACCCTAACCTCCTTAGTTCCGTACATAACGTTATAGACATCGTATAAGGACGTAAGAACCCGGAAAATAACGAGCCGAAGCTAGGCTATTTAATGCGGGTTTTTATATAATTTATACACCCCCCTATGCCTAGCTAATTAGGTAAGGATTAAATAGCTGATTTATTAAAGTAGTAAAATCACTCTCTTATAAATTTATTATAAGATCTTTTTATAAGAAGTCTTAAAAGGTGTTTATCTCTTTATAGTTTTTTATAAGAACTTCCGTTAAAGAAATAATAATATGAACTTTTTTATATAGCTAAAACTCCTTATTAAGGTTTATTATTATCTTATTTTATATATATCTTAGAATCCGGTGCGTTATAAGGCCTTAATAGTAAGTAGCTTATTTTTATTAATCGAGAGTCTTAAAAACGCCTTAATTAGCGTAGTTATAGTAAATAAGGCTAAATAGTAATACTAAACTAATAAACTACTTAGTATCCTTTAAACCGGATTTTTATTTAAGGCTTATAAATTAAACTTTATTAGTAGTATATAGTAAAAATATCTACTAAGCTTATTTTCTTTAGAAAAGAGTAGTTTTATTATAGGTTTAATCTAAAGGGTGTTTAAAAGGCAGGAAATTAAAAAGTCTTTATATTATCTTATCTTTACTTTTTTTACCTTAAGAATAATCCATTTATATAAGTAGCATAAAATTTAGTTTACTTAGTTATATAAGTTTATTTCTTTTTATAGTTTCTTCTTTATTAGTATTTTAAAAGCGGAATACTTTTTAAAGGGCGGTAATCTTAGCTTAACTAAGCAGGGCTTATTTTATATCTTTTTTAGCTTTATAGGCTATTATAGTATAATACCTTATACAAAAGTAAAGGAGATTATTTTACTAGTATACTAAGTAACCCGTAGCTTTCTTAACTCTTTTAGCTTACTTATCTTAAGGTTTTATTATAAGGATGTTAAAAAGAATGTGCTTATTATTAAGATTAAACTTTAAGGCTAATAAAAGCTTCTTATTAAAGGAAAAGTTTTTAAGTAATTAACTTCTTAAAAGATAATTGCTTAATCGTATAATTTAATTGTCTTTAACTTAGTAAATATTTAAAAGGTTTTTATTTAAATAAGTAAGAGTTATTTCTTTTTACTACGCTTTATAGTATCAAGATAAAGAATAAATTATAAACTAATTACTATTAATAAAATCCGGTATTCTAAACTAATTTCCGCTAATTAAAGCTAGTACTATAAACTTATTACTACTAGTTAAGCTAGTACTATAAACTAATTATTATATATAAATATATATAAGGGTTTATAAATAGTAAAAACCTTATTTCTTCTTTAAGATGTATTTAGCTACTTTATACTTAGTTTTTTAAGCTTATTTTAAGGATATATAACTATAATATTAAGTTATTTATTATTAATACGTAGATAAACTATTAATATCTTTATATAATTACTTAATAAACTAAGTATAACCTAAGTTAAAAATACTATAAGCTATAATCGGGGAAATCTTTTAAATATCCTTAGATATCTTATATAAATCGCGGTAAATTCTATCTTATATTTTCTATAGTATTTCCTTAGTTAAAAATAGGCTAAACTAAAGTTTTAATATCTTATAGAAATCCTTAGATATCCTTTAAAAATACCGGCGGAATCCGTTTAATAGTTTCCGCGGTATTTATTATAATTAAAAACGTTATAAACTATAGTTAAAAAAGCTTTTAAGTATTTATAGTTATATCTTAAAAACCTTAGTAAGGTCTTTTTAGTAGTAATTATTACGTCTCCTTAAGCGAGACTTTATAGTATATACTCTTAACGTTCCTATTATAAGGTTTTATATAGGCCCCTTAAAAGCTAAGAAAGGAGTTTAAGCGTAGCCGCTTAAACTTTATTATATAATACTATAAACTAATTGTTAATAGTTATACTATTATAATAAAACTAATTACTATTTATAAGTATATATAAAGATAAGGAAATAATATAAAGCTTATTTTGTTTTTAAAATACTTAAGACCGCTTTTTAAATTATATACTATTATTAGCTTTAATAAGCTTTAAAAGGTCTTAAATTCTAAGTTATAGCACTATCTTTATACGAATTTCGACCGGATTACTTTAGTTAAATAATGTTGCTTTTATACTAACTTTTTATTTAAATGTTACTTTTTTATTAAAATTATTAAGAGTAAGAATCTACTTAAATTCTTAGACTAGCAGTAATCTTATTGCTACTAAGAAAGTCTAAACAACGTAGCTTTAATTTAATTAATATGCTATTAAATATAATAAACCTTAAGCAGCTTTCTTTTTATACTAATTCTCTTTTTATTTTTTTTAACCTTTTCCTTTTTAGCTTTTATTATAAAAAAAAGAACTTACTATAACTATTTCTTTCTTAATTTCTTTTTACCTTTTACATAAAAACCTAAAGCACCTTAATAAGTAAGCGTTGCGAAAGACTCTTTTTCAACAAAGTATAGCTATTTCTACCTTAATAAATATAATAAACTATAAGTATTATAGGCTTTAAAAAGTAAGAAAAATAGTATTAAAAATATAATTTACTACTAAGGCTATAAAATCTCTTTATTAAACTTTTACGACCTTTTTCCTTTCTTAGATTGTTATAATAAGAAGAAGGTCGCTTTTTTTATTAAAGATAATTTTACTAACCTATTTCTTTTTTATACCCTTTTAAATTTAATGTAAAAAAGGCTTCTTTACTACCTTCCCTCTTTTTAAGGCTAGATACTTAAGCAATTTAACTTTACTATTTATAAATCTTATTAGTATAATAATAAAGCTATATAAAAAGAATTCTAAGAATTTATAACGTAATAAGGGATTATTAATAAAGTTTAAGCCCTTATTATACTAGCTTAGAACGGCTTTATTAACCGTACTTTAAAGGTAATTTTCTTAAAGGTCTATATAATACGAATTTCCTTAAATTTACTTTTTACTTTTTAGCCGGATTTCGAAAGAACGGCTACCTTCCTTAAGTCTTACTTTATTAAAAATCTATAAACCTAGCTTAGAAAGAATAGCAAGAGAACTCCCCTTATTTTTCTTAATTTCTTTACTATAACTAAGGAGCAAATAGGTAGAGAAGAGAGCAGGCTTAAAGCTATAAGTAAGGGGATGATAAAGATATAAAGAGTGTGCGAAAAGGTAAATAAATACGTAAGATATGTATATATAAGGTTAATAATCTATCGAAGGTAAAGAGGGGACTAAGGCCTCCTTATATAAACAATTGCTAAGCTATAAGTAACTTAAGTAATTAAGAAAAGAGCCCCTTATTTAGCGCAGTTATATATAATAGGCTAATAGCTATTATTAAGTTAATATTATATTTATAAGCCTAGGGATTAATTCCGTAAGAAATACGAGGTTGCGTAGCGACTTAACAGGGATTATGTATATAGTCTCTATATATACCTCTTCTTAATCTGCTTATACCTTACTTATATATACGTGAAAAAAATAAAAGAAATATATAAAGTTTGTAGAATTGTATAGCAGATTTAATATATATTTTAGCGTATTGATGCCGCGTGTTATTTATAATATATTTAGCTTATAGGCTGTGGGAGAGTATATTTTACTGCTTTATAGCCTCCCTTAAAGGGTACTTATAGTGTATAAGTGCGCTTAAAATATACTAACTAAAGTAAAGTAAAAACTTTTAAAAAAAGGAAAAAAGTCTTTCTTTATATCTTAAAAAAACCTATTTTTTATAAGGAAAAACTTAAAGCTTTTAATTTTTTTTAAAGGGAAAAACTTATTATTCTTTATTGTTTAAGTAAAACCTCTTTATTTTATTATCTAAGAAAAACCTTTTTAAAAGTAAAAACCTTATATTATATAAAGGAAAGCTAAAGAAAGTAAGAAATAGCTAAAAACCTTAATTATAGGAGTTTATATTATGACCTCTTTTATTCTTAATAAACTTCGGAATTTATTAAATAGTATAGAACTTAATCCCTTAGTAAATATATCGGCTATATTATCTTTAGATTTTATATAATAAACCTTTATTTCCTTTTCTTTAATACTATTACGTGTAAAGGTATATGCTAAGCCTATATGATTTTTTAGCTTATATAATTTAAGATTCTTTATAATTTTAAAGTAGATTAATAATCTATAAAAATTATAAAGACTTTAGTTTTAAGTATATTTATAAACATTCCTTTTACTATAGTATTAAAATAGCTATATAAATATAAAGCTTCTTAATTAGCCTTCTTAAGGCCTATATATTCGGCCTTATATATAAAGAGTGCTATAGATTTTTATTTTTAGTAAGCTTAGCTTATAAGGTTGTTATTTATTAAGAAATAGTATCTAAAGACCGACTTACTACTACCCCTTATAGTATAAGGATAAGGGGATAAGGCGCGGACTAATTACCGCCGGTCGGGGCTAGTACTATAAACTAATTACCGCTAGTTAAGGCCGGTACTACGGACTAATTACTACTAGTTAAGCCGGTATAACGAACTAATTACCGTACGTAAATATATATAGGGGTTTAAAAATAGTAAAAAGCTTATTTTTTCTTTAAAGCATAGCTAGTTACTTTATACTTAGTTTCTTTAAGCTAATTTTAAGGATCTTTAACTATACTATTATTCTATTTATTATTAATATATAAATAAACTATAAATATCCTCGTAAAATCGCTTAATAAACTAAGTATAAGCCTAGTTAAAAACACTATAAACTATAATTAGTAAAATCCCTTAAATATCCTTAAATATCCCTTAAAAATCGCGGTAAAGTTTATCTTATATTTTCTAAGGTGCTTTTATAGTTAAATATAAGTTAAGCTATAGTTAAGATATCCTGCGGAAATCCTTAGATATCCTTTAAAGATACTAGCGGAATCTACTTTATAGTTTCTATAGTATTTTCTATAGTTAAAAACGTTATAAACTATAGTTAAGTAAGCTTTTAAGCCTTTATAGTTAAATCTTAAAACCCTTAATAAGGTCTAACTAGTAATATTTATTCTATCTCCTTAAGTAAGCCTTTATAGTATATACTTTAAGTATTCTTATTACGGGGTTTTATAAAGCTCCTTAAAAGTAAAGTAAGGAGTTTAAGCATAGCTATTTAAATTCTATAATAACTCCCTTAAGTAAAAAAGAAAAGCTAATATCCTTATTAGTTTAAAGTAAGAATACGGTAAAGGGGGCGCTAAGTAATAGCTTTATAGTAGCGTCTTTATGCTATATTAATAGTACGCTATCCTTATCCTTTTAATAGTTTTTTCGGCCTATTTAACTAATAGTAGCTATATAGCTTAAGATAGTTAATAAGCGGCTTTTATTTTAAATCCTTACTTTTTATTTAGTTATATGTTTATATCTTTATTAAAGCAATTAGCATATTTAGCTAGAACTTATAATAAGGTTTTCCGACTCTCTTTTAAGACGTGTGTTTAGGTACTTATTAAGTAGTAAGGAGTCTCCGCGCCGGGGAATTTTCGAATTCCTTAGCAGGATATATTATAAGAGACTAGCTTTATTTAGGCCTTTATCTTATATTATTATCTTACTTACCCTTTACGCCGTCTTTTAATCCTCCGCTAAGTTTCCTATACTACTTACTAGCTTTATAAGCCGCTTATAAGTAAGATATTATATCTTACTTATTACTACTATTATAATTATTTATTGCTTTTTATTACTAAGCTTTCTAACTTATTATCCTTTTTATACGGCGCTATTACTTATACCTTTTTACTAACTAACGCGCGTTTAGCTACTAAGAAAGTATTAAGGTAAGAGTAGGCTATCCCGCTAATATTAATAGGTATAGTTCGTACTAAGGTATTAAACGTCTATATTCCTACTTAAAAGCGGGTAATAAGGTCCTTAATAGTTTTAATACTTAACTCCTCGCTCTTAAGGTTTTAAATATACTTAATAGTCTTAAAAACCCTATTTATAAAAAGGGCCTTAAGAGTAAGAATATAAAGCGCGTAGTTAGTATAGCTAATAAAGCGGATATTAAAGCCTAGGAATTTTATTACTTATATTAAAGTTAAGTTACGTTTAGACTCTTTATAGGCCTATAAGTAAAACATAGCGTAGTTTATAGTTAGACGGAAACTTTCGATTATTATAATCTCGTTATTAAAGTATAAGCCTATAAAGCTAGGCTTATTAAGGATCGTATTAATTACTATTAGCGGCTCTTATAAAATTAAGCGGCGGAATATATTATAAGGCTAGTTATTACTATCTCTTTTAATTAAAAAGGGACGGCGGATAGATTATAGTAAGGCGCTTATATACCTTTATATAGCTAGGCTAAGTATAGCGGCGGGTAAAAAGAGCGTTCGCTAAGCGGGACTAAATAAGTCTTTAAGGCTTATAGCGGCTATAAGCTAAAAGGGGGATTTTATAGCGCGGGCTAGACCGCGAGTAAAGCGAGATAGGGTTTTAGCTATAGTAGTTAAAAACGCCGCTATAAACTTAGCTATAAACTAGTTAAGCTAAGCTTTAAATATATAGTTAAGGATAGCGCGGATATCGTTTTAATCGTTTAGCTAAAGCGGGTTTCTGCTAGCTATAATAGCTATTATAGATCTTAAGACTATAGCGAGGTTAGCTAACTTAAGGGCATTAAGTATCGGCTAGTTATTCCGCTAGTAAAGATTTCCGGCCGCGCCTTAAAAAATATATAAGCGGTAGGGGCCTTTAGACTATAAAAGCTAAGCGGGAGGTATAGCTAAGTTACCGCGAAACCGGCCGTTTAGATTACGCTATAGTATAAGGCTAAGGGGTAAGTCGTTTAAGTTAAGTATTTAAAGAGGGTAGTATTAGCCGTCTTTTATAATACCGTAATTTAAATTAAATCTATTAGCTTAGGCGCGGTTATAAAAAGCAGCGTAGGTTTATATAAAGGCTTAAACCTAAAGGTTTTAGCTTTTATTAAAGGACTTAAAGCTATAAAGAATAGCTACCTTATTACTATAAAGCTTAAGCGCTTACTTATATCCTTTATATTTAAAGTATAAGGGCTTATAAAAAAGTAGTTATAAAATAGCTAATCTTAGCTATAAGAGATATTAAACGATAAAAAGACTTAAAATAAAAGTATAAGGATTATAAGTTTAAGGTAAAGAAGGTTATATATATAAGAGTAAGTAAGATATAGCGGGCTATAGCTAGCGGTTAAGGGAAATATAGTTATAAAAAGAAAAAAGGAAGGGAAAGAGGGTAAGCGGTAAAGAGAATTTAAATAAGTATACTATAAAGCTAAAAAGGCCTTATTACTTAAGGTAAACGGTAGTATATTATTATTAAAATAACTATTTACTTTAAGTATAATAAGTTATAGTTTTTTATAACTTATAATAGCTTTTAAGCTTTATGCTTAAGCTTAACTACTTAATTATTTTAATTAAAGAGTTTTATATTAAGTTATAAAGGCCGCGTATTATGCTTTTATTAAAACTACTTAAGTAGCTAACTTCTTTTATACTTTTTCGAAGGCTTTTATAATCTTTAGTAAGTAGACCGCTTTTTTATTTACTTATAAGTTTTAGCTACTTAGCTAGCCTTTTTAAGCTATAAAGAACTCCTTCCTTAGCTTTCCGCCGCCTTTTTATATTATATAGCTTTATAGGATTCGTTTTACTTTTTACTTATTTAGGTAAAGTATCCTTTTATCTTAAACTAAGCTTAAGCGTATAGCTAGCTTATTTACTAAGCGTAGTTATACTACTAAAACGACTAAATAGATATTAAAGGACCTTTTTATATTTCGCCGGTATATAAGCTATCTTACTTTAGCGGTAACTTTAAATAGCTTAGTACGTCTTTTTTAAAGCTTCGCCGGTTTACTATCCGCGATATAGTAAACTTTATTAAGCTATAGCTAAACTTAATCGCTAAGCTTAAATTTTAGTAAGCGGTATTTTTTATTATATCTATCCTTTATAGCGGCTTAAGTATAAGGAATAGCTAACTTAGCTTTTTCTTATAAAACCTTTTAGTTTTATAAGTATAAGTAGTTACTAAAAAACCGGAGGCTATTATTTATTCTTATCCTTATAATAAGCTTACTAAAGGCCGCGTAAATTACTAAAAAGAAGGAATTATTAAGGCTAAACTAAAAGGCGATTAATATATTAGTCTAGCGTAAGTCCGGGAAGTTAGTAGTAAAAAGTCGTAGCGCGATTTGTACGGTTTAGTTTCGCCTTTTAATAAGCCGTTAGTTTAAAAGTACTAAGCGGTAAATATAAGAAGCTTCGATTTAAAAGCTTGCTATAAGGTCTGCTAAAATACTAAGGTAAACTTTATATCTTAGTTAAAGTTTATCCCTTTTAAAATCCTTTAGTTAGCGCGGAGTAGCTTAGTATATAACGCTTATACTTAGTCTTCCGCTATAAACTAGTTATTGCTTAAGATAAGGAGATATATTTTAAAGAATTTATTAGTTATAGTTAATAAGGTATTAAAGAAGTTCCTTATAAGATATTTTTATAAAGATTATTTAGCTTAGACTACTAAGAGCTTAGTAATAAAGTTTATTACTATTATATAGTATAAAACCGGCTAGCTTTAAATTACGATAAGCTACTTTAGCGTTTTACCTTAATTAGTTTAGTTATAGTAGTAGGTATTATAGCTATTTATAACCTTATTTATATCTTTACTAAGCTATAAGATTAAGAAGCTCTTAAATAGATCTTACTATATATAAGTATAGCTAGTATAAAAATATTTAGTATAGGCGTCTTTAACTATCTCCTTAGTATATATCTTAAGGATATATAGTTTTTAGCGTTTATCGTTCTCTATAAAGTATAGCAACCCTTATAACTAAAAAAATAAAAGTCCGGGGATACTATCCTTATCGCTAAGCTATGCTATAATCTTTACTTACTATATATCCTTTATATATCTATTAATTATTTTTTAGCGAAGCGGTAATTCGATTAATACTTTTATATAAAGGAATATATAGTCCGTTATCCTATCTTCTTAAATACGTTTTAATTCCTTTTTTTAGTTTAAGAATACCGGCTTATTATCTTAATATAGTAAATATAAGAAAGCTACTACGCCCTACAGCGTAAGGATAAAGGGATAGGGCGCGGACTAATTACCGCCGGTCGGGCCGGTACTACGGACTAATTACCGCCGGTCGGGGCCGGTACTACGGACTAATTACTGCCGGTCGGGCCGGTATAATAGACTAATTACCGTATATAATCGTATATAAGGGTTTAGAAATAGTAAAAAGCTTATCTATTTTTAAAGATATAACTAGCTACTTTATACTTAGTCTTTTAAGCTACTTTTAAGGATCTCTAACTATACTATCTATAGTATGTAAAGTAAACTATAAATATCCTCGTAAAATCGCTTAATAAACTAAGTATAAGCTTAGTTAGAAACACTATAGACTATAGTTAGGGAAATCCCTTAAATATCCTTAAATATCCCTTAAAAATCGCGGTAAGGTTTATCCTATGTTTTCCGGGGTGCTTTTATAGTTAAAAACGGGTCGAACTATAGTTAAGATATCCCGCGGAAATCCTTAAAAATCCCTTAAAGATACCGGCGGAATCCGCTTAATAGTTTCTACGGTATCTCCTTTAGTTAAAGATATCGTAAACTATAGTTAGGTAGGCTCTTAACCCTTTATAGTTATATCTTAGAAACCTTAGCGGGGTCCGACCGGTAATATTCGTCGTATCTCCTTAAGCGAGCCTTTATAGTGCGTGCTTTAAGCGTTCCTATCGCGGGGTTCCGTAAGGCTTCCTTAAGAGTAAAGTAAGGAGTTTAGGCGTAGCCGTTTAAATTCCGTAATAACTCCCTTAAGTAAGAAAGAAAAGCTAACGTCCTCGTTAGTTTAAAGTAAGGATAAAGTAAAGGGGGTGCTAGGTAATAGCTTTATAGTAGCGTCTTTACGCCGTATTAGTAGTATACTATCCTTATCCTTTTAATAGTTTTTTTCGGCCTATCCGGCTAATAGTAGCCGGGCAGCTTAAGATAGCTAGTAAGCGGCTTTATCGTAAATCCTTACTTTATATTTAGTTATATAGCTTTATCCTTATTAAGGCGATTAGTATATCTAGCTAAAACTTATAGTAAAGTTTTTCTAACTCTCTTTTAAGGCGTATATTCGGGCCCTTATTAAGCAGTAAGGAGTCTCCGCGCTAAGAAATACTTAAGTTCCTTATCGGGATATATTATAAGAGACTAGCTTTATTTAGGCCTTATCTCGTATTATTATCCTACTTATCTTTCCTACGCCGTTTTTTAATCCTCCGCTAAGTCTCCCGTTTTACTTACTAGCTTTATAAGCCGCCTATAAGCGAGATATTATATCTTACTTACTGCCGCTATCGTAGTTATCCTTTACTCTTTATCGCTAGGCTTTCTAACTTATTATCCTTTTTATATAGCGTTACTACTTACGCCTTTCCGCTAACTAATACGCGTCTAGCTACTAAGAAGGTATTAAGGTAAAGGTAGGCCGTCCCGCTAATATTAATAAGTATAGTAAGCACTAAGGTATTAAACGTTTATATTCCCGCTTAAAAGCGGGTAACGAGGTCCTTAATAGCTTTAGTGCTTAACTTCTTACTCTTAAGGTTTTAAACGTGCTTAATAGTCTTAAAGAACCTCTATATAAAGGGGGCCTTAAGGGCGAGAATATAAAGCGCGTAGTCGGTGCGGCTAATAAGGCGGATATCGAAGCTTAAGAACTTTATTGCTTAGGTTAAAGTTAAGTCGCGTTTAAACTCTTCGCAGGCCTATAAGTAGAACTTAGCATAGTTTATAGCTAGGCGGAAACTCCTAATTATTATAATCTTATCGCCGGAGTATAGGCTTATAAAGCTAGGTCCGTTAAGGATCGTGTTAGTTATTACTAGCAGCTCTTATAAGATCGGGCGGCGGAATATATCGCGAGGCTAGTTATCGCTATCTCCTTCGGTTAAAGAGAGATAGCGGATAGACTATAGTAAGGCGCTTATACGCTTCTATATAGCCGGGCTAAGCGTAGCGGTAAGTAAGAAGAGCGTTTATTAAGCGGGACCGAATAAGTCCTTAAGGCCTATTATAGCTATAAGCTAAAAAAGGGATTATATAGCACGGGCTAGACCGCGTGCGAAGTAAGATAAGGTTTTAGTTATAGTCGCTTAAAACGCCGCTATAAACCTAGCTATAAACTAGTTAAGCTAGGCCTCGGATATATAGTTAAGGATAGCGTAAACGTCGTTTTAATCGTTTAGCTAAAGCGGATTTCCGCTAGCTATAGCGGCTACTATAAATCTTAGGACTATAGCG
>JAPEBW010002409.1:0-12335 GCA_027405785.1 Ophiocordyceps robertsii
GGGAGTGAGAGGGAGAGAGGCAAAGCGAAGGCTCGGTGACGGGAGTTGTTGGTGTTTTTTTCTGTTGGTGGCGGTGATTTGTAGTTGTGGGGGATCAAGGGGACGAGAGATGAGAGGGAGCGAGATGAAGAGGGCGAGAGACGAGAGAGGATCTAGTGGGATGGCCCGAGGCACGGGTCGAGGCGCGTCCGGGGAGGCGAGGAGGAATGGTGGAGGAGCAGCAGCCAGAAAAGACGAAGAGCAACGGCGGGAGGCCAGAGGGCGGAGCTCGAGGTGAGACGATGCATCCATCATCATGGTTCGATTCGCGTTCGTGTCTCGTCTTGTGACGGCCAGCTGCTGACAAGTCTTTCTTCTCGCCCTCGGCGCCGCGTGTGTACCGTCTTTTTCATCTTCGAACTCGTCATCCGAATACTCGTCCTCTCTTGATGCCATGCTCTGCTCTTTGTTTCCCGTCTCTGGCTATGTCTCTGGCTATGTCCCCGTCTCTGTCTCTGTCCCTATCTCGTCTCCGTCTCCGTCTCCGTCTCGTCTCCGTCTCCGTCTCTACTCTCTCTCTCTACCTCTGCCCCCGCATGCGGATGCAGGCCGCCATCACATTGTACATGTGTTTGCGTTTCGGGCGACCCGAACAAACCATCTGTCGGCGCTAGGCCCAAGCAACGCGAGCCACCCATAAGCATGCGCGCGAGGGGCTTGTACCAGGGGAGATCATGACTGCACCAAAAGGCAAATGGCCAGGCAGAGTCTCGTCTCGACCAGTTTTGAACATTCAATCCTGTGCTCGCGAGTACAACTCTGAGACCGGCCCTTTCGAGATAACCAGCATGAACCGGCGTCAAACAGCGCTGGGCATAACGGAGCCGGGCCCACCCCGGACCTCTGCTTTGTCGATGCTCGGACCATGGTTGTCCTGCCTTTGGCAATGCCTTTGGAGTCGCCGCAATCGTCGCAAAGGGGCCGCCGCCTCACTCGTCCGCCCCAGCCTGACTAGCTGGCGGGGGTCAGCAAGGCAATGCAGGACTGAACGAGGCAATGCAGACGCACCATGGACGAGCGTCTGCCCATGCTGATCTGAGCCGAACCATCTGCGCGCCGTAGAAACAGCGGCTATCGGCTGCCTCGGGCCCGCGCGATGCTGCCGTTTGTCGTCGGCCTTCGCCAGGGGTCGCGAGGCCCGAGTCATCCGAGTCGAAGATTTGGTGCTAGCGTCCTTACATAATGCTCTGTCGGTCCCTGATTTGTCTGTCGGTCAGCCCGTCGATGCTACAGTGCCGCTGATCACTGTGCACGTCGTGCTGCCTGCCCTGCCAAACCCATCAAGGCCCCGCGACAGCCGTGGTGCCTATGTGCACAGTGCCCACGAAGCACGGTACAGCGCCTCGCAGTGCAACTCTGCATGAGCGGTACATGCCGCTAGCAGGCTTCAGAACTAGCAGCTACCTGCCACGGCACCCATCATTCCCCGGACCCCAGGTACCCGGCCATCAGGGGCCAGGCGACGTCGGCGCCCATTGCCCCCGTCCAACAGTCCCCTGGCGGTACCTACAGGCACGGTGAGCCCCTGGCGAGCTCACCACCACCGAGATCGGTGACTTTGCCCGCCCATCACTTTTTCACCTCTCCCCGCCTTCAGAAAATTTCACCCTCATCGACTCTCACCGTATGCACCTCTCGTCTCGTCGCCTCCGCCCTCATCCACCAGCCCCCTCCCCCCTCGACGCTCGCAATGGCTTCGAGAAGCGTATCCAAGGCCCTGCGCGCCCCCCTGGCCCGCACCGTGGCCTCCCCCCGCCTCCAGCAGCGCTCCTACGTGGCCGCCCGCAACCTGACCCGAGCCACGGCTGCCGTCGCCCGTCCGGCCATTGCCGGTCCTGCCCAGCAGCAGATTCGCGGTGTCAAGACGATTGACTTTGCCGGCGTCAAGGAGGATGTCTACGGTATGCGACTCGCCTGACCAAGCTTAGCCCAATACTGACTTGCCCTCTCAGAACGTGCCGACTGGCCGCAGGAGAAGCTCCTCGTGAGTCGCTACCTCTCGCCAAGCCTTCATTCCTAGCCAATTAACCCCCCCAAAAAGGACTATTTCAAGAACGACACCCTCGCCCTCATCGGCTACGGCTCTCAGGGCCACGGCCAGGGCCTCAACCTCCGCGACAATGGCCTCAATGTCATCGTCGGTGTCCGCAAAAACGGCAAGTCGTGGAAGGATGCCCAGCAGGACGGCTGGGTCCCCGGAAAGAACCTCTTCGACGTCGACGAGGCCATCTCCCGCGGCACCATTGTCATGAACCTCCTCAGCGACGCTGCTCAGTCCGAAACGTGGCCCGCCATCAAGCCCCAGCTGACCAAGGGCAAGGTACGCGACTCTTGGCTCCGCTGACACTCACTGCTCACCCGCTAACGCGGCCATTCTCCCTCCCCTCCTCGCCTGCCAGACTCTGTACTTTTCTCACGGCTTTTCCCCCGTCTTCAAGGACCTGACAAAGGTGGATGTTCCCAAGAACATTGACGTCATCTTGTGCGCCCCCAAGGGCTCCGGCCGCACCGTCCGCTCTCTCTTCCGCGAGGGCCGTGGCATCAACTCGTCCTTTGCCGTCTTCCAGGACGTGTCAGGCAAGGCCGAGGAAAAGGCCATTGCCCTCGGCGTCGCCATCGGCTCCGGCTACCTGTACAAGACGACGTTTGAGAAGGAGGTGTGCTCGGACTTGTACGGCGAGCGCGGCTGCCTCATGGGCGGCATCCACGGCATGTTCCTCGCCCAGTACGAGGTGCTCCGCGAGCGCGGCCACAGCCCCAGCGAGGCCTTCAACGAGACGGTCGAGGAGGCGACGCAGAGCCTGTACCCGCTCATTGGCGCCAACGGCATGGACTGGATGTACGAGGCCTGCTCGACAACGGCCCGGCGAGGCGCCATTGACTGGACGCCCAAGTTCAAGGACGCCCTCAAGCCCGTCTTCAACGACCTCTACGACAGCGTCAAGGACGGCAGCGAGACGAAGCGCTCGCTCGAGTACAACAGCCAGAAGGACTACCGCGAGCAGTTCAACAAGGAGATGGAGGAGATTCGGAACCTCGAGATCTGGAGGGCCGGCAAGGCCGTCCGGTAGGTGCTCTCGGCCGCTCCGTCATGCATGCCTGCTGACCCCCGTCTAGTTCCCTGCGACCCGAGAACCAAAAGTGATGCGGAGAGGCCTCGACTTGGGCACTCTAGGAGTCTTGGATGCGTCTGCTTTTCGTTGTGTCAAGGCTGAAGGAATCCCGTGTACAGTGTAACTAGAATCCTGACAGGGGCGCCGCTGCGCCGTGCCTCGGAGCCGTGGAGGCGCCGTGGAAGCGAAAATAAAAGAGGGAGCGGCCCGATCTGGGCCTCTGCTTGAGTCTTGACGTCTCGACATGGAGCCCCATCTCGACATGTGGTGGTCCGATGCCTCGGCGACACGGACGTTTGTTTGCTTGCTCGCTCGAGAGCATCAAAGTCCCCGACCGGGTGAAGGGACCCACGTGTCTGCAAAAGTGCCTGCATCTGCGTCTGCCCCTGCCCGGACTAGGCGCCTGTGCATGTGCCTGTGCATGTGTCTGTACCTGGTCGATGCCTCAAGTGCCGAACCGCATGCCTAGCCCAGTGGGCCAGCTTTTCTGTCCACGAGCGCTTCCGACTTGTCTGTTTGCTCTCACCAGGTTGGCTACACATTACACTTTTACGACACACACACACACACATACACAGAGAGAGAGCGAGAGAGAGAGAGAGAGAGAGCCCAAGTTTCGCTGTTTTCCCCGCCAAACACTTCTGTCGGGTGCATGTATGTATATTACAGCCCGGCTGCGTCGCCCGACGGCGCTCGCCAAGCGGCCTGTGCTGTTGCTGTTGCTGCTGTTGTTCGTGACCGCTGCCCCGGCCCACGCCGTGCAGCGGATGCCGACCAAGACGAACAAGGATCCGATGAGGGGAGAAGAATACAGGCCGACATCACCGAAAAGGTCCCAAAACACCCCAAACGCCGTGCCCCGCGCCCAAAAGAGAACAGTAGCTAGCTGTACATACAGTCGGTCCTCCAACGCATCGACCTACGAAAAGGGTATCCGGCGCGGTGCCGCAAATCACACCGTAAACGGGCGGCGGCCGGATGCCGGCCGCCAACGCGCCTCCTAGCGAGCCCCCCCCGTCGAAAACCGCGGCTCAAAACCCCTTGAAGGGGTCGTCTCTGAAAAAGTCGTCGTCCAGGGCTCTCCCGCGGATGAAAAAGTCGTCGCGTCCACGGGACTCCCGTCCACGGGAGACGGGATGGTCGCGGGCCCTGTTTCGGCTGTTCCTCCTGCGTATGTCCTTGCTCCGCCTCCTGGCCGTGTGCCGGTACTCCTCCTGCTCGTCGGGATGATCGCCAAACTGCGAAAATGACAGGGGACTGATAAAGGCCTCCATCCGCACCGTTCCTATCGCGTCGAAAAAGTTCTTGGGCCGAGACGACGCCTCCGACGTGGGCTGCGACGACGTCATGTTCCACGTCGTGTTGGTCGAGGCCTGTGACTGATAAATGTCTGATGAGTTTGCGGTGCCGATGCTGGTATTGGCCGTGCTGTTGGACGAGTGGTGATGCGCGCCGCCGCCGGGACCGGAGAAGCCGCGAAACGACAGAGGCGGTGCCACGTGCCCGCCCGTGTTGCTTCGCTTTCGGCCGTGCGTCCCGCCCTGGTTGGCCCTCTCGCTGAAGCGGGGGATAAAAGGCGCCTCGGCCGCCTCCTGCGACTGCTCCCTGCTGTGGCAGGCGGCTATGGCGGGCAGCGAGTCGTTGAGGCGAAAGCCCGCCACTTCGCCCACCTTGGAAGGCGGCGCGCCAGGTATTTTCGGCACGCTCGGCGTTCCCGTCCTTGGGTTGCTACCCTTGCCCTTGGCCAGCCGTATCGAGTCGCGGATGCCGCCCCGTCGAAACCTAGTTCTCGGCATCTCAAACTCGGGCAGCGGCTGCTGCTTCGCCTTGAGCTGTGGGGTGGGAAGGATGTCAGGCACCGCCTGGGACGAGTGAGCCAGAAACGACAGCGCCGTCAGCCAGAGGTAATGCCGCTCTGCATTGACTGCCGTGAACTTGAGGGCGCGTTGCGGCGTCAGGATCAAGATGGAGCGGTTGAACACCGACGGCATCACCTTGGGCGGCGGGTTGTCGTCCTTGACATCCAGAACCGACTGAATCGTCACTGCGTGGCAGGGGGGTCAGTTTTTCTCCTCGAGATGCGCCGCCGACTGCACAACTACTCACGTTTCCTGCCCGTCTTGCCCATCAGGGCGCTGCCCGACGAAGGCTGCTTGCTGCTCCAGAGTATGGCCCTTTCGTACGGAGCCAGCCACACCCAGCGCTTGTGTCGATCGTTGCTCGAGTCATCCCTGCCCGTGTTCTCGGGCATGCCAAACGACCGTCGTCGGCGCACATACTTGAGCATCCACTCGCCAACCATGGTGTGCGCAATCGCATCCACAATGCCAGTGGTCTGGGAGCCGCTGGTCCGAGAGGTTGGGTCCGTGTTGTTGGTGTGGTCCGTGTTGGTCGACAGCTCATGCCGATGTCTCCTGTACTGGCCACTCCCAGTGTCGCGGTTGCGCGGCGTCGTGATGTCGTTCTTGGGCAACGGAGGCAGTCGAACGCTCTCGGGAGTCTCGGCGGACGGAGAGAGAGGCGGAGGAGACCGGCTGCCCTGTCTGCGATGGCGATGGCTGCGTGGCAGAGCTGCAGCAGAACGGACCTTGCGGAGATTGTGGGTTTGGTGCGATGACCGGCTGCTGCTCCGTCGGAGCCAGGCATCGCCTCGCGTCGGGCTGCTCTGGCCATCGCTCGGCGTGCTTGTGCGGACGGCCGGCTTCCGCGAGCTCGCACGTGTCGGTATGGGGAATGGGGGATTGACCGGCTCGGGCAGGCTCGGGCTCCTCGACCGGTTCTGGTGGCTGGCAATGCCACTCTGAATCAGGGCAGTCCTGCGCATGGCACCGTCGCGGCTCGAGGTCCCCGGCGGCGGCGGTGGGGGAGACTTTTCATAGGTCCTGCTCAGCCTCCGCGAATGCTTGCCGAAGCGGTTTTCCTTGTCGACGAGGCAAAACGTGCTGTATAGTTCGCTCTGGGCTGGTAGCTCGGCAGTCGAAGGCTCCTCGGGATGCTGGGCCATGACCCCAATCGACTCTCGCCTTGTCGGCCGGCTCGACTTGGACTGCGGCTTCGGCGCGGACAGGGCCGTGCGGAACTCGGAATCGCTCAACTCCCCATCGCCAAATTCGTCCATGCCGTCCGAGCTCGCCGTTTCGAAGCCGGCAAAGAGGCTGCTGAGCCGGCGGGATCGCCGAGTCGACGCTCCTCTCGAGCTGGGCGGCGGGCCGTCGTAGTCATGGCCGGGATACGGCTCGTAAAACTCGTCCTCCTCGACGTGAGAGTTGACCGGGGAGGGTGGCGTGTCCGGGGCATCTCCGCCCTGAGTGAGGCGCCGGGGGTTGCGGGCCGGAAGACCCCCCGGAATGGGGTTGCAGCCGTTTGCTATGCCGTGCACGTTGGGAGACGTCGGCCGCGAGGTTATGGCCGACGGATGCAGGTGGAGCGGTAGCCGTGCCAGCCGCTTGTCGATCTGGATGCCTCCGGTTTGCACAACGGCATCGCACTTCGGGACGTGTGACAGGTTCACCTGGCAACCAAAGTCCTTGCAATGTTGGGGCAAGCGGGGCTCGCGCGGCGTCGTCGGCCGGCTGTGCGGAGGCTGAACGCTAATGGTCGGGATCTGCAACGGAGGTGGAGGGGAGAGGCTCACGCCGGAATGCGTGCGGGCCGGCCGGGGCGGTTCCTCAGTCTGAGTCGCGGAACTCAGCATGAGGGCGAGCTGAGTCTCGGAAGGGGGGGTGAAGTTGCGCCAGGACGCCTTGGGCGTCTTGGGAGGGCTCAGCGGTTCCTCGACCGTCTGAGCGGCCGCAGAAACCATCTTGTGGTCCAGTCTGGGGGGCTCTATCCTGAGCGGCCGGTTCACCGACACGCGTTTCCGCCTCTGGTTGGCCTCAATCTCCAGTTCGCCGCGCGGGCTTTCCAAGTCGGCCATCTTGCCGCGGTTCGTGAGGTCTGGTGTCGCCGGCTTGGCTGGACGTGCCACGGGAGACGGCGGAGGCGAGTATTGTATTCCGGTATCCGTGTATGAGGCCTTGGGGGTGGGCGGTCGAGATTCGTCCTCCTTGCCTCCCAGGGCTTCCATGACAGGGGGCTGCTGGTTTATCATGATGCGCGCGCGAGCCACACTGCACGTCATCCTCAGGCTCTCAAGGCTTTGGTTCCGGCGATGGATTCTGGGGGACTTGGGGATCGTGTAGTTGGAGAGGACGCTCTCTCGGCCATCGGCGTCGGGCTGGTCGTCGACAAAGCTGAGTTCGTCGGCCAAGGAATGCCCATTGTGAGAGCCCGGGCCAGGGCTGTGCAAGGATTGTCGAATGCTGTTGGTGATGCTCATTGTCCTGACGCTCCTTTCGTCATTATCCTTGCCGCTTTCTTCTCCGTCGCTGTCATGGGCACGCCCCGGCCCGTGGGTCGCAGCAGTGGTGAAAGCGCCCTGGTAAGAGGCGACTTCGTCGAGCAACACCTTGAGGCGGCTCTCGGCCACGTGCATTCTGCGCTGAAAGCAGCGCCGCTCATCCTCCCAGCCCGTCTTTTCCTGAGCCCACAGGTCGTGCATCCTTTGCGAGTCATCCTCGTGACTGCGAATCTTCTTTTGCGCGACTTCCAAGCGCTTCTTGATGTCCGTCATGGAGTCGACGGCCTCGTTCCTCTCGCGTTGGAGCTCATTCAGGGCACACGATGTCCCCCCCTCGAGCAATGAGAGCTGGCGTTTGAGGCAACGACCCTCCTTTGTCACGTCGGTCAGGTTGCCCTGGAGGCGCTCCTGGTCCCCCTTGACGGCATCGAGGGTGGACTCTAGGCACTCAATCTGCTTCGTCTTCTCCTCCTGGTCTCGCCGCAGGGCCAGGATCTCAGAGACGAGGTTGGCATGAAGCGTGGGCGTGAACCTGCGCGGATCCAAGATGCTGATGCTCTCATCGTTGGTGGAGCCCCTCGAGGGCGTCCTGTCGCCCTGTTGGTCGGCCATGCGTATCGGCGACGAGGCTGGTCCCGGCGGGGTCATGGAGCGCCGAGACTGCTTTGAAGAGTTGGCGGGTGGTGTTTTGGAAGAGGGTGATTGAGGCATGGTCACAGAGCTGGTACCAAGACCAGCGGCATATTCATCGTCGGTGGCCCAGCAGGCCATTTGTGAATGGCGAGCGTAGCCGACGGCCCGCGAGTCTGTCGAGGGCGCTGCGTGGTGGTGATATGGCGACAAGGCATCGGCGTCGGTCGACGGTGGCTTGACGCCGAGGTTTTGGGGCAAGACAGGCCGCAGTGCTAGAGCAATTAGGCCGCTTAGGAATCACGCTGCAGCTAAGAAGTGGTCTACACTCGATGTCGACGCATCGACAGTGCCCTTTTATTCGCCAAGAGCAGGTCAGCGGCCGGCAAAAGCAAGGCGGCATTGCGCCATGCATGCCTCACTCGGGCGGGGGATGTCTCTGCTCACCAGAGGGACGGACCGTCCTGTATGGCACTCGGTCGAGGCGGCTTCGGGGTGTGTGGTCATGCGCGTGCAGATGGAACAGCCCGAGTGGCTGTCTGCAGGTTGCTCACGGGATCGAGTCGGGGTGGTGTGTGCAAGACAGGTCGCCTTCAATATGGGTTTTCAGAAGCGCGGGCCCTCTGCTCGCGCGCCGGCGGGCGACAAGGAGACAAATCAAGGCGAAGAAGAAAGGCGGGAGTGGCTTCTCGAAAGTGGATGGATGCTGAAAGGGCGTCGAGCTGTCACCGAGAGGGTGGGAAAGTGTCTTGGGGCGAGTATAAGCCGAGGCCAAGGCGGCTCCGCCCGCAACAGACAATGCAGACAGGGCACACCTGGCCGCTGTAGTCTAGCTTCTTGTCAGCTCGTGTCTCGAGCGCGGTACCAATGAGCGGCAAAGGGCCGACCAACCTGTGTTGGTGGCCCCTGCAAAGGACAGGCTTGGTCTCGTAAATAGCTTGCGGCGAGTTGAGGCAGGCAATGAGTGATGGTCGCGGGCTAACCCGTTTGGACTCTGGCGTCGAGAGTGGGTGAGGGAGGATGACGGGTCCAAAATAGAAGAAAGCGGAGAGACAGGGCGAGGTGATATGAGAGTAGTGAGCGAGGAGAGGCTTCACGAGACGCGTGCGTGGATCGAGGCGTGGATCGAGGCGTGGATCGAGGCGTGACGAGGAGATGACGGTCTCGCGTCCAGAGTTGCAGACGGCAATGAGACGCTGTTGTGTGTCGTATCCACTCTGCGGCGGTTGGCTGTCGACGACAGAGCGAGCCATCTGATGAGGATGGGATTATCAGTCGGGGCCCATGTGGGCAGAATAGGGGCATGGCATCGTCACCCTATCCATCCATGCACCAGGCACCCACCCATGCCCCAAAGGCACGGCCGACGACCTCAAGTGCCGCCGCCCGTGGCTGCAGGCCACGGAGCAGCAGAAGGAAAAGTTAATCTTGATCCCTGTAGGCCGTCGTCAATGTCGGGGGACGATTGTTTCTGGGTGATATTTCGGGCCTCGCCTGCAGGGGTCGCTTCTGCGCGGCCGGTCGGGAGAGGCATCCGCTCCCCTTTCTCGTTCGATGGGACTGGCATTGGCCGGGGAGGGGGGGGGGGGAGAGAGGGGGCGCCGGGGTGCGCGACCAATTTCCTCTTTGCTGGCATCTCCATAAGGTAATGATCCATGCGCCGACGTGAAACCCTGGTCAGCACGTCGGTCTGAGAGCTTCTATTCGCAGATGCAGATGCTGGGTTGAAATTGGTGCCGGTTCGGGGACAGGTCGTTGGACAGTTCGTGCCGTGGCTTGTGCGCACGGTACCCACTGACTGCGAGAGTACTGTAGATAGGTGTCCGTACAACGCTCGAATGTCTGCTCCAGCACACTGCGCGAGCGACTACAGTGCTGGTCCCAACAAAAATGGACAGTGCGCGCCGTGTTCCTCCCCATGCCTATGTCTACTGTGCCGAGCCACCTCCTCCATCCCATCTGCCGTTTCCTCCATCCATCATCAGTATCATGGCCGTCTTTGCAGAGTTTCATCCGTCCGGCAGCCCGTTGGGCCCCGCGAGCCAATCGCGGGCGCATGCGTCAGGGCCGCCGATAACATTGAGGGGGCATGGCGTGCATCTACCTATTCTACACGTCGAATCACGGACATGGGCGACGGCTCGACCAGCCCACGTCGATTGATGCCTTGGGCGTCAACCGTCATGTCGGAGACGAAAAGCCACAGTGCCGTGCCTTGGGCGTACTGTCTCTTTGTGTTTCCCTTGTGCAGTGACTTTGGTGCTCGGGGTGACGATGAGCCGGAGAGCCTCGTTTCACCCTGCTCGGTGGAAATTGCACAGTCACTCTCTCCTCCAGAGATGCCTCGGTGCCATCCGTCCCATGACGCCGGTACCGCCCACTCCAGCACAGACACACTGTTGGTTCTTAGCCATCAGCCTCCAATATCCGCTCAGTCCGTTTGGCAGAGACGGCCGACCCCTGCTCAGGCCTTGCTCGTGTTGCCCCTTTATTACCACTCTCAGTGTCGCAAAGGATCAACAAGCTTTTCGTGCATCGGCCTGTGCCCCGAGACGAGCCTCACGGCCGTGCATACATTGTACAAAACAGCTGCCACGCGGCAATTGCGCCCGTCACCTCATCCATGCCCTTTCTGCATTGCAAGGTAGCACAGGGTCCGCGCATTGCTTCCACCACGGTGGCAGCGCAGCTTGACAGGCGCCAATGTCACTGGTCACGTCCGGGTGGAGGTCCGGCCACGGGGCGGAGAGCTTGAGCGATATACCCGCCCCGTCTTGGCTATGCTGTGCGATGAATCTGGAATTGCCATTGCAGCTACCGTGGCGGCAACAACAAGCCGGCCAGCCGTGTCCCTACTGCATGGGGTTGGAAAAGAAAGGCTGCCAGTCCAAGTTTGTTGCTCGCATCCCTTTCTTTCAACATGATGGTTCCCCGCAAGCACAGTCGCCCGCCGGGAGGGGGATCTGATCTGAAACCTACATCCGCAAGCATAGCTAGCCCGGCCGTCAAGATCTGGGTTTCGTTTTGGAAACCGAAACGATCCAAGGACGGGACGATGACGTACGCACACACGGCTGCATTTCTCCGCCCCGACCAAGCATGCACACTGGCCATTGCTTTCACCATGTCCGGTGAAGACGCTATTTCCGCGACACGACTGACAGCCAAGAGCGATTACTCGGCACTGCCTCGTACACTGTATGAGTGCGTGGACGTGCGCATCATGTCGTGTTTACATGATATAGCCGCCGGGCGTCTTCTGCTCAGGGTTTCCCTGTCGGCCGGCAAATTGCGCGAGGCCGAGCCCTCACGCCTGTCCCCCTTTTGGGACGACCCGACAGACTGGCGACATGGCAGTTTGACAAGTGCATGTATCCGTACTGTTGTACATTCATAGACATATAGACGCGTGCAGTATGTACGTATAATATGACGGCGCAGTGTGAGCGAGTCGAGAACCGAAATTAGAGCCATCATTGCTTTGCTGCAATTTCGCATGACTGATGGACAGGCATGGGTCGGTGGTGCAATATTGCCCCGTATCCGTATCCGTAGACATTGGAGCAGACGGCAAAACATTGGACTCTTGTCCGTGTCAAACCGGTGGCAAGGTGTCTGTCAGAGAGTGGGTGACGGGCCCTTTTCCGCGACCGGGACGAGCGCTCCGGCCCGGCGCGTGGGGCCTCACGGCGGACCCACTTGCCTGTCGGCGCCGGTGCTCCACACAAACGTCTCTGTTCCTTTTTGCACCGCTGCGTCTGGCACTGCAGCCCGACTCTATGCATGTGTGTGTGTGTGTGTGCCACCATGCAGTCAGTCACCACATTTGTATGTATGTTACTGTACTCTGTACGTACCCAGCATCACGCAAAAAGAAAACAATGAGAAGAGGGGGGGGGGGATCATGCAGGTTTTCCCTAGATGGCAAACGCTCGGTCCTGCAGTTCGCTACCCCCCGTGAGCGAATCAAGGGCCTCTCTGCTGCACCCCGTACTGTTGTTCCTCTCTTGCACACGCGAGGCGGGGGAAAAGAGAAGAGCCTGGGAGCCCCAAAAAAAAAATGACACATCTCTTCCTTGCTGCCAACCAACCGCCTTTGCTTTTCCCCATCTGGTCTTTGCTCCTTCCCCCATGCCCTTTCTTTTTTTTTTGCTCATTGCCTTTCTATTTCAAGTCTTCTTTCCCCCTCTTTCTCGAGACAGGGGGAGGGGGGG
>JAPEBW010002410.1:0-12335 GCA_027405785.1 Ophiocordyceps robertsii
AATTTTCCTGCTTACCTATAGACGAAGGGGTATTTATAAGCAATAAGCTATATATAGCTATATTAGTTTATATAGACGATCTTCTGTTCTTTGGGCCTATAAAGGATTCTATAACTTATATAATTAATAAAATAAGCAAGGTCTTAAAGATTCAATCTTTAAGCGAAGTAAAAGACTTCTTAGGAATAACTATAACTATAAATAGAGCGAAAAAGAATATATATATATCCTAAGAAAAATATACCCTTAATAAGATAAAGGAATTTAATAAACAAAATATTAAAACCTTAAAAGCCCCTGCTATAAAGGGAGTTAAATTAAATAAAACAGAAGACTATATAGCTATAAAAGAAGACATCTTCTTATATTAAATGCAAATAGGCTTACTATTATTTTTAGCATTGTTTTTAAGGCTAGATATATTATACGCAGTAATATTATATATTAGATTTGCTTTTAACCTAGAAATACCACATTTTAAAGCACTAGAAACGATCTAGAAATATTTAAATAAATATCCTAGCTTAGGCATTTACTATAACTCTAATATAGCATTTAATATGTTATTTTTCAAAGCCTATACTAATGCTAATTAGGCTAGTGATTTTATAGACCGTAAGTCGGTCTTTAGATACTCTTTCTTTATAAATAATAACCTTATAAGCTAGGCTTGCTAAAAACAAAAATCTATAGCACTCTCTATATACGAGGCCGAATATATATGTCTTAAAGAGGCTAATAAAGAGGCTTTATATTTATATAGCTATTTTAATACTATAGTAGAAGGAATGTCTATAAATATACCTAAAAATAAAGTCCTTGTAATCTTTATAGATAATTAATCTGCTTTAAAAATAGCAAAGAATTCTAAATCACATAAGCTAAGAAAACATATAGGCTTAGCATATAACTTTACGCATAATAGTATTAAAGAAAAAGAGATAGAGGTTTATTATATAAAATCTAAAGATAATATAGTAGATATATTTACTAAGGGATTAAGGTTTATACTATTCGATAAATTCCGAAGTTTACTAGGAATTAAAGAGGTTATAATATAAATTCCTATAATAAAGGTTTTTAGCTATTTCTTGTTTTCTTTAGCTTTCCTCTATATAATATAAGGTTTTTTTCCTATATAAAGGTTTTCCTTATATAATAAAATAAAGAGGTTTTACTTAAAATTATATAATAAGTTTTTCCCTTTAAGAAAGATTAAAAGCTTTAATTTTTTATCCTATAAAATAGGTTTTCTTAAGCTTTAAACGAAAGAAATTTTCCTTATTTAAAGGCTTTTTACTCCACTTTAGTTAGTATGTTTAAAGCGCACTTATATACTATAAGTACCCTTTAAGGGAGGCTATAAGGGAGTAAAATATATTCTCCCGCAGCCTATAGGTTAAATACAGCATAAATAACATGTAACATAATAACGCCGAAATATACATTGAATCCGCTATACAAATTTGCATACTATACATATTCTTTTGCATTATTCCACCCACATATAAGCAAGATATAAGCAGATTAGGAAGAGGTGTGTGTGGAGACTATATACATAATCCGTGCTAAGTCGCTACGCCACCTCGTATTCCTTGCGGGATTAATCCCTAGGCTTATAAATACAATATTGACCTAATAATAGCTATTAGACCACTATGTATAACTGCGCTAGATAGGGGGCTCTTTTCCAAATCACTTAAGTCACTTATAGCTTAGGAATTGTCTATATAAGAAGGCCTTAGTCCCCCCTTTACCTTAGATAGATTATTAACCTTATATATATATATCCTACCTATTTCTTTACCTTTTTGCACACTCTTTATATCTCTATAATCCCCTTACTCGTGGCTACAAGCTTGCTCTCCTCTGCACCTATTTGCTCCTTAATTAAACTAAAAGTTATTATTTATTTTTATTTTTATAATAAGCTCGCTTAAAGCTATATAAATTATTAAGGAGAAGAAATTATTAAGGCTAGACTAAAGGGCTATTAATATATTGATTTAGCTTAAGTCTAGGAAAATAGCAGTAAAGAATTATAGCGCGAATTTTAAAATTTAATTTCGCTTTTTTAATAAGCTATTAATTTAAAAGTATTAAGTAGTAAATATAAAAAGCTTTAATTAAAAGGATTACTATTAAGTCCGCTAAAATATTAAAGTAAACTTTATATCTTAGTTAAACATTATTCTTTTTAGAAACCTTTTATTAGTGCGGAGTAGCTTAGTATATAATACTTATACTTAGGTTTTTACTATAAACTAGTTATTACTTAAGATAAGAAGATAAATCTTTTAGAATTTATTAGTTATAGTTAGAATTTTTTTTTTTTTATCTTTTTATAAGGATTATTTAGCTTAAACTACTAAGAGCCTTATAACGAAGTTTATTACTATTATATAGTAGAAAATTAAGAAGCTTTAAATTAAAATAAGCTACTTTAGTATTTTACCTTAGTTAGTTTAATTATAGTAATAAGTATTATAGCTATTTATAACTTTATTTATATATCTACTAAGCTACAAGATTAAGAAGCTTTTAAAAAGATCTTATTTAATATAAGTATAGCTAATATAGAAATATTTAGTATAAGCGTTTTTAACGATTTCCTTAGCGTATGTCTTAAGGATATATAGTTTTTAGCGTTAATTATTCTCTATAAAGTATAGTAGCCCTTAAAACTAAAAGAATAAGAGTTTAGGGATATTATTTTTATTGCTAAGCTACGTAATAATCTTTCTTATTATATATCCTTAATATATCCGTTAATTATATTTTAGCAAAGTAGTAATTTAATTAATACTTCCGCGTAAAAAGATACGCGGTTTATTGTCTTATCTTCTTAAATACGTTTTTATTCTCCTTCTTAGTTTAAGGATACTAGCTTCTTATTTTAGTATAGTAAACGTAAAAAAGCGTCCGGTATAATATTTTTAATACTTTAGATATAGTATACCTTAAGTAAGATCTAGCTTAAGTATTAAAAAGCGAGGATTAGCTTATTATTAGATTTTATACTAATAAAGAAAAAGGACTTTTAGTAAATAATTTTATAGGTGCTTACGTAATTATTAAAAACGACTACTTATAGTATTGTTACGGATAGTACTATAGTACGTAGCTTATAAACTGCTTATATTAAACTAGCTACTTTAAGTTTTATAAGCTAATATTAAGGTTCTCCGCCTTTAAAAGAGCGGCTTAAGTAAATAATAAGTTAAACTATAGTTTATATTAGTAAAGCTTTCTTTTTCTTATTTTATGCCTTCCTTTAAGTAAAAAACTATAACCGCTACTTTATGTTCTTAAGACGCGTTAATGTAAATAAATAGTTATTAAGCGTAGTTAAAGTAGTAATTTGTTAAAGGCTTAGTAAGCTATTTTATTAAATTTACGAAGGCTTTTTTTTCTTTTAAAGTAAGCTAAAAAGCGGCTTTCGCGGTATATTATACTTATCCTTAGCCCCCTAAAAAGACTTTTTCTTTCTATCTTACTTAAAGTAGGTTTATTATTTATCTTTATAAAATATTCACTTTCTTAGCGAAATATAAAACTATATAATACAGCTACCCGGTAAGGCCAATTTATTTCTTAAGCTATTAAAGGTTCCTAAAAAACGTCATAACTTTTAAGGCTCGCACGCGTTTATTTATTTTTATTAAGCTAATAGCGTTTACTTTAAATCTAAGGCGTTATATAAATAGGTACGCTAAAAAGAACTTTAGTTTAAATAAAGTAATATTATAGTTATAAAAAGCGTAAAATACTACCTTTAAGTATTAAAAGTGTCTTTTAACTATATAGGAGTAAATAATAATATTATTAATATAAGCTGCCGCGTATTCTTAGTATTTATAAAGTAAATTATTAATAAACCTTTTACGTATACTAAGGAGTTCTTTAAGCTTAAAAGTCTTATACGCAATCTTTTTCGCTTATAATAGCTTATAACTATAAACCTTTCCTAGTTGTCTTAGTAAATTAAAAATTAATTAAAAAAGAACTATATATTTACTATATTAATAAACTTCTTTCCTTAAAGGCGTTTAGTTATTTAGCTTTAAAGTAGTATTAAGTAAGCGTATAAAGTAATAATAGTGTTAATCCTAAATAAATCTACGACTACTTATCCTTTTTCCTTTCTATTTACTATCTTTTATACTCTAAATACTAACGCCGTAAATAAAGTCGGCTTAAAAACCCGCCTTAATCGTCTTTACTTAGTTAATAAGCCGAATATAATATTTACTACTTTTTTTTATTTTTATTGCTTAACGGATATAATTTAATACGACTTATTAGTATTGCTATCCTTTTACTAAAGAAATATATATATATTAAGACTCATTTATATATATAACTCCCTTCTTTTTCTAAAAGCGGAAAAACGACTAAATAATGTTTTAAAACCTTTAATATATATTTTAAGTCTTTAGCGTAGATTTAAACGCTTTTATTAGTAGTAAATTAAAGTAGGTCTTTAGTTTAGCTGATTTTAATCTTATAGTTAACTATAAGATCTTTTTATAAGAAGCTTTTAAAGGTGTTTATTTTATCCGGGTTTTTAAGAAAGACCTCCGCTAAAAAATAATAATATTAACCTCCTTATATAGCTAAAACGACTTATTAAGATTAATAATTATTCTTACTTTCTAGCTTTAGCTAATTACTCGTAGTTTTTTTAAAGCGGTTTATCTCTATAAAGCTTTTATAATCTTATATTATTGTTTAAGTAAGCTTAAGGTTATTAAAAAAGAATATTATATTACGCTTTAATAGTAGTGCTTAAGCTTATATAATTAAAACATAGCTAAAACTAGTTAAAACCGTTATAGTAGTTAAGGAAATTCCTTATTTATATATTGCTAATCTTAGCTAAACTATCTAAACTTTAGCTTAAATTCCTTTATAAGCCTGAATCTATAAGATTAATATAAAGTTAACAAAGTCCCCTTAGTAAAGAACTAGAAAATCTTAGCTTAGTAATATATTAGCCGCTAAGCGTTTTACTATTTAAGCGCTAATCCTTACTTTTATAACTACGAGGCTACTATTTAGCCTTTTTAGTATATACTTAGTAAATTCTACTTATTTAACGGTAGCTATTTTTCTTACTTCTTTAATAAGAATTTATTAAGAGGAGTTTATAGTTATATCTTAAAAGGTCTTTATTAAGTCGGCTGAAATAAGGCTTTAGTTTACCTTAGTATTTCTATAGGCTTTAATACTTATTTTAAGCCTTACCTTTTTATTAACTAATAAGCGTATATAAGTAAATTATAATAGCTTATTAAAGCTTATAAGTTTAATATTAAAAGAATCCTTAACTATTTAAACGCTTTATAGCTTCCGGATAACTACTTATTATTCTAAGCTATATCTTTATATAATAATATCTTAGCTAAGGTTAAGGGAGTATTTATCTTCGATATATTTATAAAGCTTATTCTTTAAGGGGAATATTTACCGTTAAATCCGTATACTTTATTAGCCTTTTAAACTAAGTTTACTATATTATAGATTGCGGTTTCCTTAAAACTTTTATAAGTATTCGTTTAAGCTCCTTCTATATTATACTTTCAATCTTTTAGATAATTATTAATCTTTGCTATTATTCTTTCCTTAGTTATAAAGTATACTTAGTTTAGCTTTAGCGTTAATAAGTATATAGTCTTAAAGAATGTTTCGTTTTTAAGCTAAAGGACCTTAGTTTATATTATTAGCTATTGAAATAGGTTTCTCTTTTAACTTAGTAAACGGTATAAGGCTTATAGTATATCTGCTTTAATTAAGCGGTTTAAGGATATAACTTATAGTCTTAGTAAGCCTTTAATAAATAGTTAAGGCGTCTTTAACTATCCTTTAAGTGCGTATAAAGTATAGTTAGTTAGGCCTTGCCTTTTTATAAGTTAAACTAATCTTTTATACTAATAAGTACTTTTAAGACCTTAGGGTATATTTAACTTAAAAATAAGGAAGAATTTCCTTATATTCGTTTATTTATTTATTAATATCCTTAATTCTTACTAAATAGCATAAAGATTCTTATAAATAAACGCTTAGCTTTTAGTAAAATACTTTAGTTAAGTAGTCTAGCTTATAAAGCGTAGCTTTAGCTTTATATAATAAGCATAATATTTAAGACTTAAAGTTAGACCTTATTACTATATTTTTTATAGTTAAGTGCTCTTTATTAAGTGCTTATATCGCTATATTTAAGCAGATTATAAACTATTTTTATAAGGCGGAGATTTATTAGCTTAGTCTTATGCTAAGCTTACTAAGTTCTTCTTATTATAGTTTTAAAAAGTCTATAAAATACTATTCCGCTTTGCTTCTTTAAAGAAAAAATAGCAATTAAATAGCTAATTTATCTATATAAGCCTTGCTTATATTAGCGTTTTAGTAGATAAAGTTAATAAAAAGGTCTACTCTTTAACATATATTAGCTTTATCGTTTTCTTTAACTTCGTTAAAAGATACTTTTAGCGGTCTTAATAAGTTAAATCTCCTTATATCCTTAACTTATAATTAAGGTTTTTCCTAAAGCTTAATAAGCACGTTTTTTTCTTAGTGCTTAAAGAAGACTAAAGAAATATTTATAAAAATATTACTACTATTCTTACTAAGGCGCTTAAGGCTATACTTAATTTTAATATCTATATACTAATTATAAAAAAGTTTATATTATTTTAAGTATTACTTACCGCGTTTTTATCGCTTATTATTTAAGGCTTAGTCTTAATATTCTCGCTAAATACTTAACCTTTTATTTTATATGCGTTTAAGAATCCGGTACGTTATAAGGCCTTAAGTATAAAAAACTTATTTTTATTAATCGAAAGTCTTAAAAACTCCTTAGTTAGTATAGCTATAGCGGATAAGGCTAAATTATAATACTAAACTAAGAAACTACTAAGTATCTTTTAAAGCGGATTTTTAATTAAAGCTTATAAGCTAAACTTTATTAATAGTATATTATAAAAACATCTACTATGCTTATTATCTTAAGGGAAAAGTAGCTTTATTATTAGCTTAATCTAGAGGGTATTTAAAAAGCAGGGAGCTAGCGGGTCTTTAAGTTAGCTTATCCTTACTTGTTTTATTTTAAGGATAATTCATACGTTTAAATAATACTAAATTTCGTTTACTTAGCCGTATAAATGTTATTATTTTATAGTTTATCCTTTATTAACATTTTAAAGCAGATTATATCTTAAAAAGCGATAGTCTTAGCTTAGCTAAGTAAGACTTATTTTATATCCTCTTTAGCTTTCTAAGCTATCGCGGTATAATACCTTAAAAAAAGTAAGGAAGATTATTTAACCGGTATACTTAATAAGCCGCGGCTTTTTCCGCTTTTATATCTTATTTATTTCGGAGTTTTATTATAAGCGTATTAAGAAAAAGGTGCTTATTATTAAGGTTAAACTAAAGGATAATAGGAGCTTCTTACTAAAGAAAACATTATTTAATATCTAACTTCTTATAGGATAAGTGCTAAATTTAATAATATAGTTCCTTTTAGTATAGAAAATATCTAAAAGATTTCTATTTAAATTAGTAAGCATTACTATTCTTTACTACGCTTTATAATAAAGGGATAAAGGAATAAAACGTAGATTAATAACCGCTAGTAAAGATTAATATTATAAACTAATTACTACTAGTTAAAGCTAATATTATAAACTAATTACCGCTAATTAAGCCGGTATAATAAACAAATTACTATATATTAATATATATAGGAGTTTATAAATAGTAAAAAGCTTATCTTTTCCTCAAAGTATTTTTAGCTACTTTATACTTAGGTTTTTAAGATAACTTTAAGGATATTTTACTATATTATCTAGCTACTTAGAACTAATATATAAATAAAATATGAATATTCTTATAAAATTATTTATTAAACTAAGCATAAGTCCGGTTAAAAATAGTATAAACTATAGTTAAGGAAATCCCTTAAATATCC
Source organism: Ophiocordyceps robertsii (assembly GCA_027405785.1). Lineage (NCBI taxonomy): Eukaryota > Fungi > Ascomycota > Sordariomycetes > Hypocreales > Ophiocordycipitaceae > Ophiocordyceps > Ophiocordyceps robertsii. The sequence continues at coordinate 7,976 of JAPEBW010002410.1, forward strand.
TTAAATATCCTTTAAAAATTGTGGTAAAGTTTATCTTATATTTTAAAGGTATTTCCTTAGTTAAAAATAAACTAAACTATAGTTAGGATATCTTATAGAAATCCTTTAATATCCTTTTAAAATACTAGTAGAATCCGGTTAGTAGCTTTTAAGGTATCCTTTATAGTTAAAAACGTTATAAACTATAGTTAAATAAGCTCTTAAGTATTTTTAGTTATATCTTTAAAACTTTAACGGGGTCCGTTTAGTAATATTTATTGCCTCTTTTTAGGGGAGCTTTTATAGCGCGTGCTTTAAGCGTTAAGGCTCCTTAAGAGTAAAGTAAGGAGTTTAAGCATCGCCGCTTAAATTTTATAACGTTAGATTACTATAAAAAAAGAAAAAGCATTTATATATTTAACTAATAAACTTACTAAGCTTTAAATAATTAACTACTGAAACCTTATATAATAACTATTTATTTAAATTAACGCGTTTTAAGAATATAAAGTAGTGGCTATAGCTTTTTACTTAAAAAAAAGATATAAAAAAGACTTTATTAGCGCAAACTAAGGTTTAGTTTATTATTTACTTCAGGCGGGCTTTTTAAAGCGGAGAACCTGAATATTAACTTTTAGAGCTTAATATAACTAGCTTAATATAAGCGGTTTATAAGCTATATACTATAATACTATCTATAGAAATACTATAAGTAATCGTCTTTACTAATTATATAAGTACCTGTAAAATAATATACTAAAGGTCCTTATTTTCTCTTAATATAAAATCTAATAATAAGCTAATCCTCGCCTTTTAATATCTAAGCTAATTCCTACTTAATATATATTATATTTTGAGCATTAAGAATATTATACTAAACGCTCTTTTAGATTTACTATATTAAGACGAAAAACTAATATTTTTAAACTAAGAAAGGGAATGAAAATATATTTAGGAAGATAAGACAATAAACCTCGTATTTCTTTACGCGAAAGTATTAATTTAATTACCCCTCCGCTATAAGATAATCCACGGATAAGCGGAGGATATATAGTAAGTAAAGATTATTATATAGCTTAGCGATAAAAATAGTATTCTTAAACTTTTTATTTCTTTAGTTATTAAGGCTATTATACTTTACGGAGAATAATAAACGCTAAAAACTATATATCCTTAAGACTTATATTAAGAAAATCCTAAAAAATGCTTATGCTAGATATTTCTATACTAGCTATATTTATATATAGTAAGATTTATCTAAAAGCTTCTAAATCTTATAGCTTTGCAAATATCTAAATAAAGTCGTAAAATGCTATAATGCTTATTATAATAATTAAACTAACTAAGGTAAAACGCTAAAGTAGCTTATCTTAATTTTAAGCTTATTAATTTTATAATATATAATAATAATAAACTTTATTACTAAGCTCTTAATAGTTTAAGCTAAATAATCCGTATAAAAAGATCTTATAAAGAATATCTTTAATTCTTTACTAACTATAACTAATAAATTCTTAAAAACATATCTTTATATTTTTAGTAATAACTAATTTATAGCGGAAGACTAAGTATAAGTATTATATATTAAGTTACTTTACGCTAATTTAAAGTTTTTAAAGGGGATAATTTAAAACTAAGATATAAAGTTTATTTTAATATTTTAATAGACTTTATAATAAGCTTTAAGATCGAAGCCTTTTATATTTACTACTTAGTACCTTTAAATAGATAGCCTATTAAAAAGAGTATTACTATTTACACTTATATATATCTTTATTTACACTCACGCCCTATTTTAAAAATACGTACCACCGCCAGCCCGCCCCGCTAACTTATAGTGCCCGCGCCTAGTAAGTACCCGTACCTTCTAAATAATGCCCGCGCCTATATATACGCAGCCCACACACGCAGCCCACATAGGCAGCTAGCACGCAGCGCTCTCGGCCACAGCTTAATTCGCTTAAAAAACGCATCTTTAAAGCTCTCGTAAGATGCGCGCATAACGCGGCCCGTTAATTAATCCGGCGCCCTCAATGCCCTCAACGCCGCCCGAGGGTCTTGTGTGTATGCGGGCGAGGGTCTTATGTGTATGCGGGCGAGGGTCTTATATATATATAGGCGAGGGTCTTTAGTAAGAGCTTTAAAGGTAGTAAGAGCTTTAAAGGTAGTAAGAGCTTTAAAGGTGTAATATGTGTGCGTGTGTGGGCGCGGGCGGGCGCGCGGGCAATTAGAAGGTATGGGTACTTGCTATGCGCGGGCGGTATAAATAGGCGGGGCGGGCTAGCGTTAGTACGTATCTTTAAAATAGGGCGTGAGTATAAATAGAGATATATATAAGTGTAAATAGTAATACTTATTAAAAAAGCAAAACTAAACTAGAAATATTATGCTATAATTTTTACTGCTAATTTTCCGGATTTATGCTAAATTAATATATTAATAGCCTTGTAGTTAAGATTTAATAATTCCTTCTTTTTTATAACTTATATAGCTTTAAACAAGCTAATTATAAAAATAAAAATAAATTACGGGCTCTAGACTTTAAGTAATTACTTATATTTATAAAACTAAGAGGTTTTATAAAGAAATATAGGTTAACTATTACTTATACTTAAGCCGCTATAAAAGATAAATATAATACGAAATACCTTTTATTAAAATTTAAGCTTAGCGATTAAGTTTAGTTATAGCTTAGTAAAATTTATTATATCGCGAATAGTAAACCGGCGAAACTTAAAAAGAAACGTAGTAAGCTATTTAAAGTTATTATTAAAGTAAGATAGCTTATATATAAGTAAAATATAAAAGGGTCCTTTAATATTTCTTTAGTCGTTTTAATAGTATAACTACGCTTAGTAAAGAAGCTAGCTATATACTTAAAGCTTATTTAAAATAAAAGGATACCTTACTTAAATAAGTAAGAAGTTAAATAAATCTTATAAAGTCGTATAATAAAAAAAGGCGCCGGAAAGCTATAAAAAGAATTTCTTATAGCTTAAAAAGGCTAGCTAAGTAGCTATAACTTATAAGCAAACAAAAAAGCGGTTTTCTTAATAAAGATTTTAAAGGCCTTTAAGAAAATATAAGAGGGGTTAGCTACTTTAGTTGTTTAGATAAAAGTATAATAAGTAGCTTTTATAACTTAATATAAAACTCTTTAACTAAGAAAAATAAGCGGTTAAGCTTAAGTATAAGACTTTAAAGCTACTATAAGTTATAAAAAACTTTAACTTACTACGCTTAAGGTAATTAGTTATTTTAATAATAATACGCAGCTATTTACTTAAAGTAATAGGGTTATTTTAGCTTTATAATATACTTATTAAAATTCTCTTTACTGCTTAACCTTTTTCCTTCTTTTCTTTTTTTTATAACTATATTTTCTTTAACCGCCGGCTTTAGCCCGCTATACCCTACTTACTTTTATATATATAGCCTTTTTTGCCTTAAGTTTACGATTTTAATACTCTTATTCCTAGTTCTTTTATCGTTTAACGTCTCTTATAGCTAAGATTAGCTATTTTATTACTACCTTTTTAGCCTTGTTTTATATAAGCACCTATACTTTTAATATAAAAAATAAAAGCAAACGCTTAAGATTTATAAAAATAAAACGGCTATACTTTATAGTTTTAAGTCCTTAAGTAAAAGCTAAAACCTTTAGGTTTAAACCTTTATATAAACCTATGCCGCTTTTTATAGCCGCGCTTTAGCTAATAAACTTAACTTAGATTATTGTACTATAAAAAATAGCTTAGGTTACCCTCTTTAAATACTTAACTTTATTATAGGCTATGCTATAGGAAGAGCTATAGTTACACTATAGCAAATAACCCGGAGTCGGGCCAACGTATAGCCGAAGTCGTATAAGACTCTACCTAAACTCAGCCCGACCTCGACCCGAACTTAACCTAAGTACGGGCCACTTAAGCGACCTATATAAAGTACGAAGCCACGTAGCCTAGATAGAGATTTCCCCCTTCCCTCTCTACCTTTAGATAAACAATTATTCGGCCACGTGCTACTAAACTAAGTGCACGCAGGCCCTTAACAACTTTAACGACTTACCCCTTAGCTTTATATAATAGTATAGACTAAATAGCTATTTTCGCAGCAACTTAGCTATACCTTTTCCTTAGCTCTTACTATTAAAAAGCCCCCGCCGCTTATATACCTTTTAAGGTATAGCCGGAAATCGTTATTAGCGGAATAACTAGCTAATACTAAACACTTTACTAAGAGTATAAGGCGGGAGGAAGGCACTAAGGCATAAAAGGGAAAAAGGTAGCGAGAAGAGCGAATTCGAATTGCTTAAAGGTCTAAGTTCTAGCTAGGAAGAAGAGAGGAAAAGAGAGTCTTTTATAGGCGTAGAGAGGTGTTA
>JAPEBW010002411.1:0-12332 GCA_027405785.1 Ophiocordyceps robertsii
GACAATGCGACGAGAGAAGAACGGGGAGGAGGTACTGCATGTACTGTACCTTGGGTGGAGAGTAACTCTTTGTCACTGCGGCCAATGGCGCCCCGTCCATCATGTGTGAACAGTACCATGTATGTACAGTACATACAAGCCACGGCTCGGGCGCTTGGGCCAAGGCCGGACAGCTGGAGGTGGACTAAAACGCCTCCAGCTAGGCCGGCAAATGACGGTGGCCCGTCTCGAGTGTCCGGCTGCGTGTTGGGATCCGTTATCATTCAAGCGCGCGCTCCGCCCTGGCCACTAAGATGCCCTAACACCGCATCAGGCCTGGCCAGCGCTGGTTCCTGGTGGCTCTGCTGGCTCTGTCTGCTGCCAAGCAAGGGCCAAACAGAGCAGGGATCTAGAACAAAACACGGCGTGTGAGGGGCGCTGCTCCGTGTCTCTCTGTCGCTTGTCTCTTGTATCCTAACAGCCTGTGCTCAAGGCACTGTACTACCTACCTTGCCTACCTTTGGGTACCTCTCTGGCAATGGGCGCACGTTAACGAATACCTGGTCCGGGCCCAGGCCCTTTGGAGGCGCATGCAATGGCACGCCAACTGGGCTGGGCCATGAAGCCTCGACAGCAAGAGGTGCAGACAGATTAGGCAAGGCGACTGACGAGGTCCGGGGGATTCTTACTCTGCCGTGACGGAGCCCCTTTTGGGCCTCCCGGAGATTGTGTGTCGACGTCTGCGTGGATCCCCATGTCCATTCCATCCACCGAACCCTGCCCGTGCAAGATGCTGCGCGCTCAAGATGCCGGCAGCATAAACACTCGTCGACGCATGCATAGACGCAGGACACAGTGTCCATCCAGCGCCGATGGAAACGTCAGTGTGGTGGAGCTCCATGGTGCCTGGCCAGGTGCTTGATGCGCGTGTCGCCAGTGTGTGCTGGCGCTGTGCCGGCTCTGTTCGTATAGGTATGTAGGTAGACAGACATTTATGACTGCCCAGGTGAGCACAAACTACCTAACTACTAGGTAGGTACAAGGGAGGAGTTGCTTCTCCGTCAGCCGGCGTCGAGGGCGAGGGGGAGAGAGCTTCTTCCCCCCTGCCCACTGCACGCGGACTCGCCATCAGTGGCAACTTGAACTCTAGGTCCCCTACCTGTAGGTACCTCAGGTACTGCACATCGCTGTAGGGCATGTACCGGTACATGCAGGGACGCTTTGCTCGAGCCTGGGCTGATTTCCGCCATCAGTGTTTGGATCCAAACACGCCGTCGAGTCGTCACAAACAGACCCCAGCTTCTTTACGCCTGGCGGAGCCATCTGTCATTGCGCCTCCCAGTCGTAGCTTATTCGACGCTCGGCTTGAGTGGCGCAACTCTCATCATTTACGCGGCCCGTCCGATAATTTCCCGTGGGCCAAGCCGGTGCAACAGGTGATTTCTGCACAACGTGGCGAAACCGACGCCGTGCAACCAATAGCGCAAGCAAAAGGTTGAACTCTGGCCTGTCTCTTCTAAGGCTCGGCCTGCCACAGCCTCGTGCCCCCAACAAGACGGGAGCGTGCGTTGTTGAAGCAGCGAGGTCAGCAGCCACCTTGTTCTGGCAGGGCGGCTAGCCGCGTCTTTATTAGGTCCAGTGGTGCATGCTTGCACGCACACGTGCAAAATGCAACCTCTGTGCCCATGCGCCTGGCCCTTGAAAACGGCCCAGTCCGCTGCCTGTTGAGTCGTCTATCGGGCCGGTAAAGGCAAGCCAAGGTTCTGTTCTGCACCACGGCCCCTCGCAAGCCGGGCCAAAGGCGGTCAGCTGAGGTCTATAGTATGTACTTGTGTATCTACTTTGTGTGTCTATATACTTTGTGTGTCAGTAGTAAGGTACTGTACATACCTGGTGATGCCTTGGCCTCGGGGCAACAGGCAGGCAACCGAATGGCCCGCCTGGCAGCACCTTTGCACGAGCCTCCAATCTACACACACCTTGTCAAAGCGGCCTCGGCCATCAATGAGGGCACCTCTAGGCCCTGATCCACAACGTCTCAAAAAAAATAAGGCAGACATAACAAGAGACATGCTCCACCTAAATTTAGTGCGGGGCTGCTCTTATACCGTCTTATATCCTTGTCGGCTGCATATCTCACCGCCCGAGGCTCCGCTATGTATTTTTTCGTACGATCGTGCCCGAATTCGCGCCTTTGTGTGATAAAGCTATCGCGACCGCTTAAAAAGATACCTCCCTCAATAAGTCAGCCGAGTTACTAGCGTTAGAGCAAGCTATAGACCTTTAGGTTCCTTAAGCTATTGCTTAAAGCCCGCCGCGATAGGCTCCTTAATAGCTATAAGGCGGTCTTTATAAAGCCTATATTTAAGTCGTTTGTTTCGAAGCTTAAAGATAAATTTCCTTACCGCCGCTAAAGCTTTAAGATGCTTAATAATAAGTATCGTTAGCTGCTTCTTTTCTAAAGGGTATTCCGCGAGGTAAAGGAACCGTTAAGCACTATATATAACCTTAATAATAAGAGGCTTACGATAAGTAAGGCTAACGAGGAGACGTTATTAGCGAAGTTCCTTAATCTCGCGACTTAGGTTATTAAGCAGGGCCTCTTAATTAGCGATAGCATTACTTTCGATACGTAGGCTAAAATATTCGCTAGCGACTAGCCGGCTAGCCGTACGATTCTTAAAGCTAACGACGATACTAGCTTTAATAAGGTATCTATTAAGGCTAGTAGCTAGCGTTAGCAATAGCAATAAGAATCCTCGTTAACTAACGAGGAAGAGGAGTCTTAAGCATATAATAAGGCGGTTAATAAGGATACCGACGATCTTTTTCGTAAGGAAACACTACGCCTATGCTTATAGCCTCGGCAGCTCGCTAATAATATAGATTCTAAAAGCTCGTTAACGCCGCTATTAGCAACTCCTTAAAGATTAAGGCTCTCGTTAACGCTAAGCAGATTAACGCTAAATCGAGGGCTAAGGGGTTTAAAAAGAGGGAAAAAGCGGTAGCGGCAATAAATAAAGGAAATTGTTAGTCTTCTTACTAACCTTATAACCTAAGGTGCTTAAGCTAAGCAATATATAATCTCCTTAAGGGCATAAGGCGTAGAGGATCTCGAAAAGGCTATTTAAGACTATATATAGCTTACCGCAACGCATAGTATATAGCTAGTAATAAGAGTTATAGCTTAGTTAAAGCAAGACCTTGCGAATCCCCTTATATAGAATTCGCTAAGCATAAGTAAGGCTAAGTAGGCGTGGATTAAGGAGATAATTATAGTGGATTTATATAATGCGGGTAAGTAGTTATTTTCGTAGTATTAAGGCTATAATTAGGCTATAGGTTATACTTAATAACTAAGGCTGCTACTTTATAGCTATATTAACACCTCCTTAAGCTAGCTTAAGGCCTTTATCTTTATTATCTTTATTACCTTTATCGCCCTTATTGTCTTTATTATATTCTTCGCTCTTTATATCCTCCCTACGCTCTCGCTAAGCGAGAATAGACTAGTAGGTCTCCTATAACTAGCTAGCGATTAACTTACGCATTTCGGTCTTTATACGGCCTTTAACGATAGAATTAGCTCGTAAGCGAGCTTTATTAAGAGCTTTATACTCTTAATTTGTTAAGCAAGCCTTTTCTTCCCTCTTTCTTTCTATATAATCTTTCTTATTTATTTAAACGAAGTTAAAGAGCCCCGTTACCGCATACATAACCTTAACCTAGTTAACGAAGCTATATTTAAGTGCGCTATATCGAATTACTTTCTATTTCCGCTTATAACGACTAAATACTTACTTTACTATTATGCGAAGCTATACGTGCCGCAGATTAAAGATCTTATAAGAATTCTCTAGCTTCTTACTTACCTCGCTTTAATCGGTAAGATAATATCGTATATTACTATATAGTATAATAACGCTACGCCTTAAGCTAAAGCCTATATCGCTAAGGAAGAAACGAGCCTTAAGTAAAGTAAGGCTTTTTATAAGAGCAATACGCAATAACGGTAAGTCGTAGATAGAGCCCTTAGCGCTAGTAAGTATATAGGTAAAGAGGCTATTAAAAGAGATCACCGCTAATATATTCTATAAGATATTATTTTTCCTTAACTAAAACCTCTTTTAACAAGCCTTTTATTAAAGTCTTTAACTTAAAAGGTTATAAGGACTTAGGCTACGGCCTAAGCCTTATTACGTAAAGAGGGCCGGGTCCGTATATATAAACACGGACCCGCCGTATATAAGCAGGCTCTTTATAGCTTATTATTATAATACTATAGACGGCACCTATACACTAGCCTCTACTTACTTCGTAATAGTATAAGCTATTAATTATAAACTCGTTTAATAGTATAATAGCGGGAGCTCCGCCTTAAGGGGAGCGGGACGATGCTATTATAAAGTCGTTACGGAACGCCTTAAAGGCGTTAAAGGGTGCGTCGGCCGGCTAAAGAGATAACTTCCTCGCCGCACTAAGGGGGCCGACTATAAAGCCTATTTTAACCCTTATAGTATCTACCGCGCTAAGAGCGGCGCCTACGATTACTATAGTGCGGAAGCCGCTCTTATAGCTAATATAAGATAAGAAGCTAGAGAGCTTTTACTTTTTCCTTAGCCGGCTATAGGCGAAATACTATACTAATAAGGAATACGGCCTTAATAGCGGCCGGAGCGCCGTTTAGTACGCGCTCTTATATACGCTGCCGGAGCCTTAAATAAGGAAGATCGCAGGTTTTTAGGAAAAGGGGGGCTATAACGGCTCCCGGGACCCTTAAGACTTTTTTTAGCACCTTATCTATGCGTTTAGTAATATATAGGAATAAGAAAAGGCGTAGGATAGGCTATATACCCTTAGATAAAGGGACGGATAGTCTTTTAAGGAGTTCCTCCTTAAGTTTAAGGAGACCCTCTTCTAAGCGGCGGGTACTACGATATAGGAAGATAGCGCAAAGCTAATATAGCTACGGAACTTAATTACCTTAGCGCTCCGCGAGCTTCTTATCCTTATTATTATGCCTTTTATATATAGCGAGTATATTAGCCGCCTTACGAAAGTAGCTTAAGGCTATAAATAAACGCCTCGCTTTTAAAAGTTATAGAAGCGCACTTTATATAGCGGGGACGGGGTTACCCCCCTCTTATAAGATACGCCTACCGTTAACGTTAATAGCGATACCCTTATAACTGCGATAAGGACTAACCGCGCGAAACGCCCGAAGAAGGTATTTACGACCCCGACCTTTTCTATGCCGGCGGGCTAGTCCTCTTAATAGCGGGCTAAATAGGTCTTTAGTAATAAGATTTAAAAACGACGTGCCGATAGCTAATGCTTACGCTGCGGAGCGGGCTCTTACTTCGCTACGAAATACCTATATAAGCCGGCGAAGCGTCTTTCCGTAGGAATCCGCTTTATAGCGGTCGATATACTACCTTAGCTTACTTTAGACGATAAGGACCCCGCCTTTTATAAGGCGGAGGGAAAAGAATAGCTCCGGGGCAAAGACGGGCCCCGGAGCCGCAGTTATTAGCATAGGCAAGGCAGGAGCTAGCAGCCCGTATAGAAGAGGATCTTACTTTAATATAGGTTATGCTTAATTAGTCCGAGTCTCTTACCGCTTTTATAGATAAGGGATATTAGTGCTACGCCGTAGTAGATAAAGCGTTCGCACGTTAGATATAAGTACTTATTAAGAGGATTACCCTACGCTAAGTAAAGGGCGCCTTAAGTATAATAAAGGGTATAGAGATTAAAGGTATTACTTAGCTAGCTACGGAGGTAGCCGGCTGCTTAAGGCTTATCGTAATATATATAATCCCGGAGCTTAAATTCCCTTTAATCTTAAAGAAGCCTTAGCTTATATATATGCAGTCCTTCTTAGTTCCGCACTAAAAGAAGCTATAGTTCGGCCTAGCGGAGATATAGCTACGCTATATTAACGGCACCTCCGAAGAGACGGGGGCTATGCTAAGGCTAGCTAACGCCTTTAAGGTGCTCGCCTTAGTCTTTATAGGCACGGTTAAACGGCTCGCACGCTAAGAAAGTAAGGCCGCCGCTAACGCGGCGATTTACGCTATAAGCTTTACGGATATCGATAAGGCCTTAAAAACTAAGACGCTAAAATCGCCGGCGGACTTATAGAGGGTTATCTTATAGCGCTTCCACGACTTATTGCCGCTCTTTATAAAGCATAAGGCCGATAAGCTTAACCCTTATAAGCCGGGAGTCGATTATAAGATCCTTATCCGCACGGATAAGTAAGGAAAGGAGTTCCCCGCGCCCTTTAAGCCGCTATATAATATATTACGGGCCGAGTTATTAGTGCTAAAGAAGACCCTTTAGGACTTATTAGATAAGGGGTTTATCCGGGCGAGTAGCTTTAAGGCAGGCGCCTTAGTGCTTTTCGTTTAGAAACTAAAAAGCGGAATCCGCTTTTACTACGACTATCGGGCCCTTAACGCGATTACGTAGCTAGACCGTTACCCGCTCCCGCTAATCTTTAACACGCTTTATAACTTATCTAAGGCGAAGTAGTTTACTAAGCTCGACGTTATATAAGCGTTCTATAAGGTGCGGATTACGGAGGGTAAGGAGTAAAAGATAGTCTTCCGCACCCATTATAGCCTATTTAAGTAGCTAGTAACCCCTTTTAGTCTTACTAAGGCCTTAGCTACCTTTTAACGTTATATTAATAACGTCCTTTAAGACTTCCTTAATAAGTTCGCCTCCGCTTATATCGATAATATCCTTATCTATAGCAGCGGCTTATATAAGGACTATATATAAAAAGTGCGGAAGGTCTTAAACCGCCTTTACCTATATAGCTTATACCTTAATCTAGATAAGTGCGAGTTCGGGGTTAAGCGGGTAAAATACCTTAGGTTTATAATCTATGCCGGCGCGGGGATTTAAGCGGACCCCGTTAAGATATAGGCGATTCGGGACTAAGATGCCTTAATAACGTAGACTAGCGTGCGGAGCTTCTTAAGCTTCGCTAATTACTACTATATATTTATCTAAGGGTTTTCTAAAATCGTTATACCGTTAAATAAGATTATAAGGAAGAAGGTAGCCTTCCGTTAAGGACCCGTATAAAAGGGTACGTTCCGCACGCTTAAGGACCTATTTTAGCAAGCCTTAGTGCTGCTTTAATAGGATTTTAACCGCACTACTATAGTAAAAGCGGACTATAGCGGCTAGGCGCTTAAAGGCACGCTCTTATAAGAGGTAAAAGGCCGGAAGTAGCTTATAGCCTTTTACTTAAGGAAGCTAACCCTAGTAAAAAGGAACTACGCTATTTACGATAAAGAGATACTCGCTATTATTAGCTGCCTTAAGTAATAGTAAGCGGAGCTTTATAATTATAAGAGCTTCGAAGTCCTTATAAACTACTAAAACCTTAAGTATTTTATAACCTACTAGCACCTCTTTAAGCGGTAGGCCCGTTAAGCTAAGTACCTATCCCGCTTTAACTTTTAGATTAAGTATAGGCTAAGTCGGGACTCCGCTATCTTAAACGCGCTTTCCCGGTAGGACTAAGACCGCACTATAAATACGGATATTAAAGCGCGGGATCTATAGCTTATTCCGCAAGCGGCGTTATATACGTATATTAAGGTCTCCCTTATTAAGGAACTATCGACCCCCTCGTTTAGTGCCCTCGTTAAGGAGCCTTTAACCCCCTCGGCCGATAAAGTAAACCCGCCCGCTACGTTAAAGGCGGGTATCTTACCCTCCTTACTAGCACCTACCTAAGCGCTAGGTTCGGGGGGCTAGGCAGGCCTAGGCGCTTAAGTAGCGAGGATCTTCTAAGATAAGGGCCTTTAGCGTTTTTAAGATAGGCTAGCTTCTTAAGACCGTATATATAAGAGCGTGTAGCGCGCTATAAAGTCCGGCGTACGTTCCCTAAATCCGAAGCTGCGATTAAAGGTATAGGTAGCGGACTGCTATATTAACCTAAGGGGGCACCTCCGTTAAAAGGGTAGGTTATAGGTGCCGGGCGCCTCTTATATAACGGAAGCCGATAAGAGGGACGCCCCGCCGGAAGATAAGCTAAGGAACGAGCTCCGGGGGAAGCTAGTATAGCTAATCTATAACTTTAGTATTGTCGGCTACCCCGGCCGGTAAGGCACGGCGGTAAGGCTCGTAAGGGACTTTTATTAGCCCTTTATATAGCACTATATACGCCGCTTCCTCTATAACTATAATATCTACGGCCGTATAAAGATCTAGCAGGCGCTTTATAAGGGGCTCTTAAAGTAGCTGCCGATCCCGGACTAGTTTTAAATATATATCTAAATAGATTTTATAATAGATCTTCCGCTTATATTAAGGGGGAATCGCTATATATAGGTTATTAAGGACCGCCTTAGTAAGGAAGTAGTGCTTAAACTAATGCCCTTTATAAAAGCGGAGGTATATACGGAACGTTTCCTTTAGTGCTAAGCGCGGATATATAGCTAGCCGGCTTTAATTATAAGCGATAAGGGCTTTAACTAAATAAGGCGCTTTTAGTAGCACCTTTATAAGCTACTTTAAGTTACTTAGCTACTTAGCTCCGCGTATTACCTATAAACTAATAAGGGCCCGGGACGCGTTAATTAAGAGGTATAGGCTTACTTACGGGCCGTAGTAGCTTAGAACTAAGCAGACTAAGACCGTTAGCTCCTAGCCGCGTAGCTTACCTTAAATAGTAGGCTTTAAGCGTCTATCGGAATATCCCCTTTCTTCGCGTTATATAGCTTCGAACCCCCCTCCTTAATACCTTAAGCAGCGAATATAGTAGCGGAAGAGCACCTAGCTACCTCGCTAAAGGCTCGGGCTACTTACTTTATTTAAAAACTTAAGGAGACTATAAACTATTGCTAATCGATAATAGCGGCGGCCGCGTAAGACTAAGAGCGGCACGCTAATAAGTTTAAGTCTCCGGTAAAGAGTTTCGCACTAAAAGATAAGGTTTAGTTAGACCTCTATAACTACTAATCCGGCCGCTTAAAGAAGAAGCTTAACTAGCTATATACGAAGTTTATAGTACGGAGAGTTATTAGCCCGTAGGTCGTAAAGCTTAAGGGGTTGCCTTTAAGGATATATAATAAGATTAACGTAGACTTATTACGCCGGGCGGCTTAAGACCCCTTACCCGGTTAAGCGGTTATAAACCCTTAGCCCCCCGCAATCTTAGTTAAGGGGGAAGAGGAATTCGCAATTAAGGAGGTAAGGGCAGCCCGTTAAAGGAAAGTAAGTAAAGGTAAGCAGCGGGAGGTGCTTATTAAGTAGCGTAGCTACTTAGACTTAACTTAAGAGCCCGTATAGGAGCTTATAAGCGCTAACGCTTTAGATAAGTTCGAAGCCCTTTATAGCCCGGTAGATAAAAACGATAAGCCTAGCGACTAGCAGCTTTCCCTTAAGCGGAAACGGGGGGTAACGCTAGCCTTTTTATTACTTATAGCGTCTTATAAAGCGGGAGAAAAAGAGGAGTTTTATTTAAAGCCGCATAGCCCGGGCGCTTAAAGCCTACGCTACTCGTCCTCGTCTTTAGTCTTTTCCTTATTATTATCTTTATCCTCCTCCTCCTTAAGGGCGGCGGCGGCGGCCTTTAAGGCGCGGAGACGGCCCTCTAGCCCGGATATCTAAGCGGCGGCGGCGGCGAATAGGTTAAAGGCGGCGGCGGCGGCGCTACTATAAGTAGTGCGGACGGCCGGGACGGGGGCGGCGGGGACGGATAAGGGCACCGCTAATAGCGCTATAAAGGCGGTATTCTTAGCTAAGAGTAGTTAGCGCTAGTCGCTATAGTAAGCATAGTAAGGGGGGAGGAAAGGAGGGGGGGGGACTTACTTAAGTATATAGCCTATCCGCTTAAGCGAGCATAGGTAATAGTAAGCGGCGCCGGCGGCTTTTAGTTACGCTTTAGCCGCCTTACTACTAAGGTCGGCCTTTTAAGCCGTCTTAGCGGTAGTAAGGACGGCCGGAGCCGCCTTATAAGCGCGGCCGGCACGGGCGTAGGCAAAGCAGCTACTGCTAAGATAACCCGCTTACTTATAGTAAGCGTGGCCGCTTAATAAGCAGCGTATATAAGACTTATTATAGGCAGCGCTAGGCAACACTTACCGCTTATACTAGGTTACGAGGTTAGTATAAGGATAGCGTACTTAAGGGAGCGGACTTATAGCGCTTAACTTAACTACTACGCCCTACGGCGTAAGGATAAAGGGATAAAGCGCGGACTAATTACCGCTAGTTAAGGCCGGTACTACGGACTAATTACCGCCGGTTAAGGCCGGTACTACGGATTAATTACCGCCGGTTAGGCCGGTATAACGGACTAATTACCGCACGTAATTATATATAAAGGTTTAAAAATAGTAAAAAGCTTATTTATTCTTAAAGGCATAGCTAGCTACTTTATACTTAGTCCTTTAAGCTACTTTTAAGGATCTTTAACTATACTATCTATAGTACGTAAAATAAACCGTAAATATCCTCGTAAAATCGCTTAATAAACTAAGTATAAGCTTAGTTAGAAATACTATAAACTATAGTTAGGGAAATCCCTTAAATATCCTTAGATATCCCTTAAAAATCGCGGTAAGGTTTATCCTATATCTTCCGGGGTGCTTTTATAGTTAAAAATAAGTCGAACTATAGTTAGGATATCCCGCGGAAATCCTTAAAAATCCCTTAAAGATGCCGGCGGAATCCGCCCGATAGTTTTTATAGTATCTCCTTTAATTAAAGATATTATAAACTATAGTTAGGTAAGCTCTTAACCCTCCGTAGTTATATCCCGGAAACCTTAGCGGGGTCCGATTAGTAATATTTATCGTATCTCCTTAAGCGAACCTTTATAGTGCGTGCTTTAAGCGTTCCCGTCGCGGGGTTCCGTAGGGCTTCCTTAAGAGTAAAGTAAGGAGTCCGGGCGTAGCTGTTTAGATTCCGTAATAACTCCCTTAAGTAAGAAAGAAAAGTTAATATCCTTATTAGTTTAAAGTAAGGATAAAGTAAAGGGGGTACTAAGTAATAGCTTTATAGTAGCGTCTTTACGCTATGTTAGTAGTATACTATCTTTATCCTTCCGAAAGTTTTTTTAGCTTATTTAGCTAATAGTAGCTAGGCAGCTTAAGATAGCTAGTAAGCGGCTTTATTATAGATCCTTACTTTATATTTAGTTATATAGCTTTATCCTTATTAAGGCGATTAGTGCGTTTAGCTAGAACTTATAATAAAGTTTTTCTAACTCTCTTTTAAGGCGTGTATTCGGGCCCTTACTAAGTAGTAAGAAGTCTCCGCGCTAAGGAATACTTAAGTTCCCCGGCGGGATACGTTATAAGAGACTAGCTTTATTCGGGCCTTATTTTATATTATTATCCTACCTATCTTTCCTATGCCGTTTTCTAATCCTCTACTAAGTCTCCCGTTTTACTTACTAGCCTTATAAGCCGCTTATAAGCGAGATATTATATCCTACTTACTACCGCTATTATAGTTATCCCCCGCTCTCTATCGCCGGGCTTTTTAACCTATTATCCTTCTTACGCGGCGCCACTACCTACGCCTTTCCGCCGACCGATACGCGTTTAGCTACTAAGAAGGTGTTAAGGTAAGGGTAGGCCGTCCTGCTAATATTAATAGGTATAGTAAGCACCGGGGTATCGAACGTCTATATTCCCGCTTAAAAGTAAGTAATAAGGTCCTTAATAGCCTTAGTGCCTAACTCCTCGCTCTTAAGGTTTTAAACGTGCTTAATAGTCTTAAAGAACCTCTATACGGAGGGGGCCTTAAGGGCGAGAATATAGAGCGCGTAGTCGGTACGGCCAATAAAGCGGATATTAAAGCCTAGGAACTTTATTGCTTAAGTTAAAGTTAAGTCGCGTTTAAACTCTTCGCGGGCTTATAGGTAGAACTTAGCGTAGTTTATAACTAAGCGGAAACTCTTAATTATTATAATCTCGTCGCCGGAGTATAGGCCTACGAAGCTAGGTCCGTTAAGGATTATATTAGTTACTACTAGCGGCTCCTATAAGATTAAGCGGCGGAATATATCGCGAGGCTAGTTATCGCTATCTCCTTTAGTTAAGGAGGAACGGCGGATAGACTATAGTAAGGCGCTCGTATGCCTTTATATAGCCGGGCTAAGCGTAGCGGCGGGCGGGAAGAGCGTTCGCTAAGAGGGACTAAACGGGTCCTCGAGGCCTATTACGGCTATAGGTTAAGAAGGGGATTTTATAGTACGGGCTAGACTACGTGCGAAGCGAGACGGGGTTTCGGCCGTAGTCGCTTAAAACGCCGCTATAAACCCGGCTATAAACTAGTTAAGCTAGGCCTTAGATACGTAATCGAGGACGGCGCGGACG
>JAPEBW010002412.1:0-12330 GCA_027405785.1 Ophiocordyceps robertsii
CTATATCCGCTATATACGTTAATTATCTAACTATATGATAACTAGCGCGCAATGTTTTTATATAGTCGGACGGATTAACATTTTGTCTTTCTTTTTAGCTTAAAACAGCTACTTAGTTTATTAAACCCTTTTTAGTTTTATTATAATTTATACTACTTAATTAATAAACGCTAAGAAGCTTAAAGTTTAAAAGTTTATTATTATTAGTACCTTATAAAAGTAAAGGCTTAAAGCCCCTTTTAAAATACGATTTATATATTATATAAGTATAACCCTCTTTTTACCTTTTAAAGCCTTTATTTAAACTTAAAGAGGAACCTTATAAGCGTTTAACCTTTGCCTTATTTAAATATATTAATAACCGCCGCGGCTTATATTAAAATTTTATATTATAGTAACTAAAGTTAAAGTACTTATAAAACTCTTATTAATTATAGCTTTACTTTAAACTAGTGCTATAATAAGTTACTTTAGCTTATTATAAGCTAATATTTAAGTAATTTTCAATTAAATAAAAGCCCTTTTTTAAGTTTAAAAAGAACTTTTAGTTAATTTTATACTTCTTTTATATATATTATGCTTAAAGTATAAAGTAGTAGCGCTACTTATTAAACTTCTTTAATATTAAAAGTCGCTATTATTAATGTTTTTTCTTTCTTACTTTTTACTTTATTATTAGCGTTGTAGCTCTTATTCTTATTATTATATTATAAAATAATATTAAGCTACTTATTAGTAAGCTAGCCTTCCTTTATATATATATCTTTATAAATCTTTTTAGCTTTTATATTAAGGCTTTAAACTAGCTTATTACTACGCCTTATAGTATAAAGATAAGGGGATAAAGCGCGGACTAATTACCGCTAATCGGGGCCAGTCTTTCGGACTAATTACCGCTAGTTAAGGCCGGTACTACGGACTAATTACCGCTAATTAAGCCGGTATAATAAACCAATTACTATATATAAACGTATATAAAGGTTTAAAAATAATAAAAAGCTTATCTTTTCTTTAAAGTATAGCTAGCTACTTTATACTTAGTTCTTTAAGCTAACGTTTAGGATTTTTAACTATACTATCCTACTATCTATTAGTAATAAATAGATAAACTATAAATATCCTTCTAAAATTACTTAACTAAGTATAAGCCCGGTTAAAAATACTATAAACTATAATTTAGGAAATCCTTTAAATATCCTTAAATATCCTTTAAAAATCGCGGTAAAGTCTATCCTATATCTTTTAAAGTGCTTTTATAGTTAAAAAAAAGCTAAACTATAGTTAAGATATCTCGCGAAAATTCTTAAATATCTTTTAAAGATACTAATAAAATCCGCTTAATAGTTTTTAAAGTGTTTTTTATAGTTAAAAATATTATAAACTATAGTTAGATAAGCTCTTAAGCTTTTATAGTTATATCTTAAAAACCTTAGCGGGGTCCGACTAGTAATATCCGTTATATCTCTTAAGCGAACCTTTATAGTGCGTGCTTTTAGCGTTCTTATTATAAGGTTCTATAAGGCTTTTTAAGAGTAAGGTAAGGAGTCCGGGCATAGTTATTTAGATTTTATAATACTTATTAGCTATTAAATTTATTATAAGGTTACTTAAACTTTATAGCTTATTTTAATAGCTCCTGCTTATAGTAAAAAGATTACTAACTTAACTTTTATTTAAATATTAACTTTTTTTAGCCTTTTTCCTTACTTTTATAAAGCTTAGCCTTTTTATATTAAGCAGTTAGTTTTACTTATACTATAATATTAATAGTAAGTTATTTTTAAAGTTAAGTAACCTTGTTTAAAAAGAGCTTAATATATATTAAAAGCTAATATATACTTAGCTTAGTAATATATAGCGAAATAATACTTTACTTAAAGCTAAAAAAGAAAGAAAAACTTTATTTAAGCTATATAGCTGTTAATTTATTAATACTACTTAAAGAGCTTATACTTAAGTAAAGTTTAAGCTAAAGTTAAGCTAAGTTTAATTTAAGTTTTATTTAACTTTAGTTCTATATTAGCTTAACTTAAAGGTAGTTCTTATAGTATAACTATTGCTTTCTTAATAGTATAGTCCGGAATACTTAATAATTAGAGGCTTATAATAAATATAGCTATTAAGGGGATATTATTAGCGAAGTTCCTTAATTTTATAATTTAAGTTATTAAGTATAGTCTTTTAGTTAGTAATGTTTTTACTTTTAATATATAAGGTAAAATATTTGCTATTAACTAGCCAGCTAGTTATAAAATCCTTAAGGCTTATAACAATATTAGCTTTAATAAGGCTTTTATTAAAGCTAATAGCTAGCTTAAATTATAATAATAAGACTTCTTATTAACTAATAAGGAAAAAGGGTTTTAAGCACTTAATAAGGCGGTTATTAAGGATATTAATAATTATAAATATAAGGAAATACAAAGCTTTTAGCTTTCGTAGCTTACTAATAATATAGATTTTAAAAGCTTATTAATGCTGCTATTAGTAAATCTATATAAATTCAAGCTCTTATTAACGCTAAGTAGATTAATATAAAATTAAGGGCTAAGAGGTTTAAAACAAGAAAATAGCGGTAGTAGTAATAAATAAAGAAATTTGTTAGTTGTTTTACAAACCCTATAGCTTAAAGTGCTTAAGCTAAGCAATATATAATTTTCTTAAGGGTATAAAGCATAAAGAATCTTAAAAACGCTATTAAAACTAAATATAACTTATTATAGTATATAATATATAGCTAGTAATAAAGATTATAGCTTAGTAAAAGTAAACCTTTATAAATCACCTTATATAAAGTTTTACTAAAAATAAGTAAAACGAAGTAAGCGTAAATTAAAGAAATTTATTTAGTAGATTTATATAATATAAGTACGATGTTATTTTCGGAGTATTAAGGCTAAAATTAAGCTATAAGTTATATTTAATAACGAAGGCTACTACCTTATAGCTTTATTATAATTCTTTTTAAGCTAGCTAAAAGCTTTTATCTTTTTCTTAATATTATTTTTATAACTTTTATTAGTTTTATTACTTTTTTTACTCTTGATATTCTCTTTATACTTTTCTTAAGCGAGAATAGATTACAAAGTCTTTTATTACTAGCTAGAAATCAATTTATATATTTTAGTCTCTATATAGCCTTTAATAATAAGAATAGCTTATAAGCGAGCTTTATTAAGAGATTTATACTTTTAATTTATTAAGTAAGCTTTTTTTCCCTTTTCTTTTTATATGATCTTTCTTATTTATTTAAACAAATTTAAAAAGCCTTATTACTATATATAAAAGGTTAACTTAGTTAATAAAGCTATATTTATATACGTTATATTAAATTACTTTTAATTTCTACTTATAGCAACTAAATACTTATTTTACTATTATTAAAAGCTATATATACTATAAATTAAAGATCTTATAAGCATTCTTTAACTTTTTATTTACTTCGCTTTAATTAATAAATTAATATTATATATTGCTATTTAGTATAATAATACTATGCTTAAAGTTAAAGCTTATATTATAAAAGAAGAAATAAGTCTTAAGCAAAGTAAGGCTTTTAATAAAAGCAATTTATTATAATAGCAAGTTATAAATAAAGCTTATAGCGCTCGTTAGTGTATAAGTAAAAAGGCTATTAAAGAGATTACTACGAGTATGTTTTTTAAGCTATTATTTTTCTTTAACTTAAACCCTTTTTTAATACGCTTTAAGGATAAAAGCAAGGATAAATATAATATTAAAAGCGCTAATAGCGCTATGAAATTATATATGCTTTTTATTACATTTTACAATTAAAAAGACATATCTTAGCTTTAGCTAGTAAGTAAACCTAGTCTATAAACGCCTTATAAAACTAATTTTTTAATAGAATACCCTTAGGACTAACAATTAACTTATTTAAAAGTAGTATACTGTATTTTTTAAGGTTTATTATACGTAGAAATCTATAAGATTACTAAGAGTTTTCACTTAATTATTTAATATATCGTAGCCTTAACATAAATATTAATATAAAGCTATTTATTAAAGCGGAAAAAAAACTACTTTTTGTATATAAAGAAGATTATTAAATGTAAGCTTAAGTACTATAAGGAGCTATTTATAGTATATTTAAAACAACTATAAAAAAACTTAAAAGAAGCTATTATTATTACTATTATAATATTTAGTAAAAGCTTTATTTTACCTTTTATACTTTTATTAATAAAGCTATTAGCTATAAAGGTTTATATTAAAGCTAATATAGCTTACTTTAAGTTATTATTAGTATTATGTTTAATTATTAAGCGGCTATAAAAGTTACTAAAAAGTAAAAAAACTCTTATAATACTACTTTAAAGCGCCTTAAAAAGCCATACAAGCGCCTTAATAATAATAATATACGCGCTGCTTAGAATTATTTAAAGTAGCTTATAGTAAAATTTAACCTTTTTTAAGTATCTTTACTTATTATAAGTATATAAGCGGCCCTTATTAGCTTAGTATATTATAAATAGGGGGGGATATATAGCTACAACGATATCATCCCCAACGCCCTCTCGCCAGCCGCCCGGCCAACCTCTCGAGTCTTACGTGTACCGCTTAACTGCAAAGTACATTGCGGCCTAAATTTTCTCCCCACAATACTTCTGCAAATCTATGTGCCGCGACCGATCTAGTTCGCAATCCACATATAAATACGCCTTCTTTGCACGGCAGCTCACAAACACAAACCTGGCAGGACGTATGAATCAGATGACAAGGCCGAGGCCCACGACCGCCAACGTGTCGGCATTTTGAGCCATCGCAATCTCATTCTCTCTCTCTCTCTCTCTCTCTCCCTCCCCCCCCCCTCTCTCTCTCCCTCTCCCTCTCTCTCCGTCCCTCCTCATTTACCCTGCTGTGATCCCTCTCTCTATGGTTGAGAGAGGGAAAGGGGGAGATAATACCATGGTCAACTCGCAAGGCAATGCAGCTAAGAGCTCATGCAATCGCTGCAAGGGCCCTCTCGCGCCCTATACACTTCGCAATTACCTGACATGCCGGTATAGCTCGACCCTCACCCACTCCATAACCCCCGTCCGGCTGACAGGAGGCTCAGTAACTGCTACGTCGACTATGTCGAGACCAAGGCGGGCAGGCGTCTCGGCGCCCTAGCAAGGGACACGAGGACTTCTGCTAGGCCCGCTCCCCGCAAGTATCTTGCTGGCCTGTCCTTCGGGCCCTCGTCCACCGTCATGACAAGCATCCTCGATGACAGCGCAAAGTTTCACTCGTCTAGGAAGTCGTCGCCTGCCTTTGAGCCTCTCGTCGTCCATGTCGACGCCAATCTGTCTCATTCTGGACCCGCACAAGATGCCCCTGCTCACAAGCTCCTGGCGAGATATCGTGACCGGTTTCCCAACGTGACGTTTGAGTATGTGCACTTGAGCCAAGTGCTGGGCATCAAATTCATGGACTGGTCCTCGTTTCTCAAGGTCGAGGACAGGGCGAGGTCCGAGGGCGACGACACTGGGCGACTGCGAGCATTTCTCAACTCCTTGCCGTCGGCGACGTCGAGGGCAGACATGTTGCGGCTTCTAGTCCGTAACCTGCTGCTGGATATGGCACTTGACAGGTTTTCCTCGGCTCTTCTCCTGGGTCACAGCACGACAGCGCTCGCCTCGTTGACTCTCTCCGAGGTTGCGAACGGCAGAGGCTTCACCGTTCCGTGGCAGGTCAACGATGGCCTGCACAGGGTGTGCTTTTACGAGCAGGGCCAAGAGTCTTCTGAAGGAAGCGATCTCCGATGGGCCGAAATGCCCGTCTACTATCCACTGCGCGAGATCCTGAGACACGAAATCATCCTGTATATAGACTTGGTACCGTCGTTGCGTGACCTGGTGCCTGCCAACGACGCGGGCCCCACCAGTATCGTCTCGCACAAGGACTTGAGCATCGAGGAGGTGATACGAAGGTACTTTGAAGGCGTCGAGGGCCTGTATTCGGGCATAGTGACCAATGTGGTGCGGACGACGGGCAAGCTGGACAGGGCCGCGGGATCTGACGGCTGTCCCATGTGTGGTGTGGGCGTAGACGAGCAGGGAGACGAGCGCTGGGCCGGAGAGCTCGGGGACGACCTCGGGAAGCCAGGTGGCAGGACCAAGCTTTGCTACGGCTGCAAGCGGACCATGGGTGGATGACACGGAGGCGGGGGATCGAACTGAAATGGATGTCGTCGGGGTGGACATGAACCCCTTGGTCTCATGCTCAGCGACCCCCTGAACCACCTATTGGCGTCGCCTTTCCGCACCCTGGCGGCACAAAGACGCTTCTAGTCTATCGCCCGAATTCTAGCCCTCGCACTTTGGAAGATAGCACTTAGACATCATGTTTAGAAATGTGCAAAACACGCCGTCATCTTATCCAACTCGTCGTGCGGAAGCCGGCTCAGGCCTTGACCTCGATCGGCAAGACGCGGCCCTCGAACCTCTTGATCAACTTGTTTGTTTGCTCAGCTAACGAGAGCGTGAGGATCGTGTGCGGCAGTATGCGGGCCAGGTGCGGCAGAAAGCCCTTGTAGATGGCGAAGAAGCCTTCGGTGCGAATAGTCTTGCCCAAGCAATCGAACACGCCCTTGTACAGGTTGCCGTTTTGGTTATAGAGGCGGGACATGATTGTGTCTGGTGAAATGTTTGGCACATCAGCCGGCGTTCTCAAAAGTAGACGTGCCGACGTGGCGATGGGAGTCCTTACCGGGAGGGTGCATGAAGCAGCAGACGACGAAACCACTGACAGCGCTGCTCGAGAGGTGCAAGGCAGGGCCCTCGTCCATTCCCGCGTGCCGGACGAGCCGTCGCTTGGCAAAGAAGTAAGTAGGCAGCTGTACGGAGCTGCCAAACCCGGTCCGGATCATGGCCGCCCCGACGCCGCGGTAAAGCCCCGTTACGCCCTCGGCGCGGTAGATCTTGGTCAGACCGTCCCACGCATTACGGTACTGGTGCTGAGTGCCGACGGGCCGAAAGGGCGAGTAGCTCTGCAGGCGCGTCTTGACGAGGAAGAAGGGACTCCCGGCTGCGGCGCCAAAGACACCGGACGAGGCGCCGCACAGCATGTTGATGGCCAGGTTCTGTGCATTCTCATTCTTGAGGAACAGCGTCGCCAGGCCCTTGCGCATGGGGTCGTAGAAGCCCAGCCTACACCCGTTGAGCAGGACCTGGTAAATGTAGGCGCTGCCGAGACCGCGGTAGATGCCGCGCAAGCCCTCGTGCTTGACGATGACGCCGACGCCGTGCAGGGGCCCGCGATAGTGGTGCGGCTGGTGTCCCTTGGACTGGAGTTCTCCTTGTAACTGCATGCTGAAGGGGCGAGTCCGGCCGGTCAGAGACTGGGCATCAAAAGCGGACTGACGCAACACAAGGGTTCTGTCTGGGGGGGTGATGATGGTTCATTACCGAATCTTGACCGTCTCAAAGGGATGCGTCGCGGTGACGGCTCCGCAGGCCGCGATGCCGCCGGCGACAAAGGCACTGGAGGCGGAACGAACAAGACGTCAGCAGGCTTGGCTCCGTCGGAGGGCGCGCGAGGGCTCGTGTCTCTTGAATTACCCCAGTGTCGTCGACATGGCACCCAAGCCTCCGCGCGAGGGAGGAAGGGGCAGAGCGCAGAGCAGAGAGGCGGGCGGGTCGTTGAAATTGTCTCTCGCCTCAGACCGGACAGAGAAGCTCGACGAGGAGGAGGTGCAAGCCGCGCCGGAGTGGAAAGAGTGGTGCGGGACGCGAGTCGCTGAAGCCTCGCAATGCTGGATGCCTTATACGATGTTTCGCCGACTCGTCAAGGACGGCGTCAGCAGCTCTCGTTGCCCAGGTCAGCTATTGTCTATTGTTGAGCTTGTGGACCTCGCACGCGCACGATTTCAAAAGCCGGGCCAGGAGTGAACAGGGCCTTGCTTGGACGGCCGAATGCAAAAGTAAAAGCAGGCGATCCATCAATGCAAAATGACCGCCGGGGCGCCGACTTGGCACATCGAATTTCCGGTTGCCGACTTCGGCCGTTGTCTATGTACAGTGGGGCGGCAAAAAGACCGGTCAACTCCCCACATCGCGACGCGTCTTTCGCGTCGGACCCGTAGCCCCCTTTCTCTTCCTTCACACATTCCTCGCCTATCATAGCTCCAATAAAGCCTAGAGCTTAGCATACGCCTCGTCCTCGAACGAGGATTATAACGGCATACGATTTAGGTCTTATAGACTCTATAATTATTACTAAGGAGGGCCTTTTTCTTAAAGCGGTCTATAGCGTTATATAATGCTATTAAGGGAAAACTAGCTACTTAGTTTTATTTTAATAAAGAAAGCTAAGAATAATTAAGGAATTTAATAAAAGATATATTATTTAATATATTAATCTTAATTTTTTTTAAGCGGCTTATTTATTAAGCTAATATTAAGTAGTCTTTATAAAGTTTTATATAATAGCTTTAATTTTAAGGGATTAAATATAACTATATACTTTAATATAAAAAGCTTAATATAGACTTATCTACTTAATACTTTACTTAAGCTAAAAGATATTACTTAAAGCTATCTTTATTTTAGTATAATTAAATCTTTTTTAATAAGACTATAATTAAGTATAAAAAGAATTTAAAAACTAAATAAGTTTTATACTTATAAGTAAGTTATACTTTTATTTCTTTTAAATTTAATATTAACCTCTTAAAAGTATAAGACTTTATATAAATTAAATAAACTTAAAAGTAAAGCTTATTTAATATTTTTAATATTTTAAGAAGCTTTTTCCTTTAATTAGTAAACTTTTTTTATACTTTTAATAAGCAACTTAAATATAAAGTAGAGCGGTATTATAAAACGATTAATTTTTAAATACTATACTAAATAGCTTTAAATAATTATAAAGCTAAGCTATACTTTAATATAAGATAATGCTTTAATATATATAGCTTATTAAGTTAAGATATAGTTATTAAAATTCGCTATTAAGAATAGTATTAATTAAACGGATTAGCCGCCTTATTTACTTAACTTTAACTTTAATTAAAATTATTAGTATTTTTTAAAGGATAAGATCGAAGAAAATCATCTTAAACTTTATAATATTAAGGCTAATAATAGCTTTAAGTAAAAGCTTTATAAAGTAGCTATTAAGGTATACAAAAGATTTTAAATAGTATATTTAAAATCTTATTAATTTTAATACCTTATTACTTTTAAGCTATAGTATTAATACGCGGCTAGTATATAAAGTATTTAGTACGCTAAATTAATACTTTATTATTAAGAATTAAGATATATTTTATAGCTATTAAATTAACTGCTATTTAGCTAAGAAATAAGTTAGTAAGTATATCTTTTATACTTACTTTTTAGTAAAGTTAATTAGTTTTTTTACTAAGTAACTATATATACTTCCTTACTTACTTATTTTATAGGTACTTAAGTACTTTATCCCTTTAAGTGCTATAAGGCTATATAAGAAAAAGGAGCTTTAAAAGATAAAAACAGTATTTAGCTAGCTAAGAAGGAATATATATATAAGGGGTGGCTTTATATACTTATATAGCTAACCTTTATAAATAAAGACTAAGGTTATACTTAAAGCTTTTATAGTAAAGAAAGTATAAAGCCTTAGTATATTTACTTTTTATATTTATAATACCTTCTTTTAGCTATATATAAAGTATATATATAAAATAAAGCCTTATAATATAGCTTTTTCTTTATAAGTTACTTTTTCTTTAGTATTTTCTTACTTAAGCTAATTATAATACGCTTTTTTTATATAATACTTAATATAAATATATAGCGTTTTAACTTTTTATTTAGCTGTTTTTTTTTCATTTTAGCTATTAAATAGATTAATTATATTTTTCTTTAAAAAAGCCTTTAATAAAGTTATTTATATTAATTTTATAAGTTTATATTTATATTAATAAAAAAAACCTTTTTTAATATTATAAATAATTTACTTATAGTAAATATAAATATAATAAGTTTTAGCTAAGTTATTATTATATAGTATTATAAGCTATATATTTTAATAATTATTATAGGCTAATATTATAAAAAGCACTATAGTTATACTATAGTAAATACCTTAAAGTTAAGTGCTACGCTTTACGGCGTAAGGATAAGGGGATAAGGCGCGGACTAATTACCGCTAGTCGGGGCTAGTACTACGGACTAAATACCGCCGGTTAAGGCCGGTACTACGGACTAATTACTACTAATCGGGCTAGTATAACGGACTAATTACTACATATAAACGTATATAGGGGTTTAGAAATAGTAAAAAGCTTATCTATTTCTTAAAGGCATAGCTAGCTACTTTATACTTAGTTCTTTAAGCTAATTTTAAAGATCTCTAACTATACTATTTATAGTATATAAAGTAAACTATAAATATCCTCGTATAATCGCTTAATAAACTAAGTATAAGCCCGGTTAGAAATACTATAAACTATAGTCGGGGAAATCCCTTAAATATCCTTAAATATCCCTTAAAAATCGCGGTAAGGTTTATCCCGTATCTTTTAAGGTGCTTTTATAGTTAAAAATAGGTCGAACTATAATTAAGATATCCCGCGGAAATCCTTAGAAATCCCTTAAAGATACCGGCGGAATCCGCTTAATAGTTTCTACGGTATCTTTTATAGTTAAATACGTCGTAAACTATAATTAAGTAAGCTCTTAACTATCCGTAGTTATATTCCGGAAACCTTAGCGGGGTCTAACCGGTAATATTTATCGTATCTCCTTAAGCGAGCCTTTATAGTATATGCTTTAAGCGTTCTTATTGCGGGGTTCCGTAAGGCTTTCTTAGGAGTAAAGTAAGGAGTCTAAGTATAGCCGTTTAAATTCTATAATAACTCCCTTAAGTAAAAAAGAAAAGCTAACGTTCTTATCGGTTTAAAGTAAGGATAAAGTAAAGGGGGTACTAGGTAATAGCTTTATAGTAGCGATTTTGCGCTATATTAGTAGTACGCCGTCCTTATCTTTTTAATAGTTTTATTAGCTTATCCGGTTAATAATAGCCGGGTAGCTTAGGATAGTTAGTAAGCGGCTTTATTATAGATCCTTACCTTATATTTAGTTATACGGCTTTATCCTTATTAAGGTAATTAGCGCGTCCGGCTAAAACTTATAATAATGTTTTTCCGACTTTCTTTTAAGGCGTGTGTTTAGGCCTTTATTAAGTAGTAAGGAGTCTTCGCGCTAAGGTATACTTAAGTTCCTTAGCGGGATATATTACGAGAGACTAGCTTTATTTAGGCCTTATCTCGTATTATTATCTTACTTACCCTTCTTACGCCGTTTTTTAATCCTCCGCTAAGTCTCCCGTTTTACTTACTAGCTTTATAGGCCGCTTATAGGCGAGATATTATATCCTGCTTACTGCCGCTATCGTAGTTATCCCCCGCTCTCCGTCGCCGGGCTTTTTAACTTATTATCCTTCTTACATAGCGCTATTACTTACGCCTTTTCGCTAACTAATGCGTATTTAGCTACTAAGAAGGTATTAAGGTAAGGGTATGCCGTCCCGCTAATATTAATAAGTATAGTAAGCACTAAGGTATTAAATATTTATATTCTTACTTAAAAGCGGGTAACGAGGTCCTTAATAGCTTTAGTGCTTAACTCCTCGCTTTTAAGGTTCTAAACGTGCTTAATAGTCTTAAAGAACCTTTATATAAAAGGGGCCTTAAAGGCGAGAATATAAAGCGTATAGTCGGTATAGCCGATAAGGTGGATATCGAAGCCTAAGAACTTTATTACTTAGGTTAAAGTTAAGTCGCGTTTAGACTTTTCGCGGGCCTATAAGTAGAACTTAGCATAGTTTATAGCTAGGCGGAAACTCCTAATTATTATAATCTTATCGCCGGAGTATAAGCCTATAAAGCTAAGTTTATTAAGGATTATATTAGTTATTATTAGCGGCTTTTATAAGATTAAGCGGCGGAATATATCGCGAGGCTAGTTATCGCTATCTCCTTCGGTTAAAGAAAGACGGCGGATAGACTATAGTAAGGCGCTTATACGCCTTTATATAGCCGGGCTAAGCGTAGCGGCGGGCGGGAAGAACGTTTACTAAGCGGGACTAAACGGGTCCTTAAGGCCTATAGCGGCTATAAGCTAAGAAGGGGATTTTATAGTATAGGCTAGACCGCGTGCGAAGCGAGATAGGGTTTTAGCTATAGTCGCTTAAGACGCCGCTATAAACCCGGCTATAAACTAGTTAAGCTAGGCCTTAAATACGTAGTTAAGGATAGCGCGGATATTATTTTAGTTATTTAGCTAAAACGGGTTTCTACTAGCTATAGCGGCTACTATAAATCTTAAGACTATAGCGAGG
>JAPEBW010002413.1:0-12324 GCA_027405785.1 Ophiocordyceps robertsii
GGGTATAAGTTATAGCTTAATATATAAAAGCATATAAAAGCATATAAAAGTATATAAAAAGGGAACCTTTTAGTAGCCTTAGAAAAGTATAAAAGGAGGTCTTCGCTCCTCTTTCCCTCGACTCCTTTTCTTTTCTTCTTTTTTCTTCTCTAGCTAGTTTTAACCTAAGAAATCCGTATAATAAAATACCCTTACCTTATTTAGTTTAGTAGTCTATACTAAGTCTTCTTTATCCCTTTTAGTAAGTAAATTTAAATTAAATAAATTATATAAAGCTTCTTAGCATATAAGAAACGCTAAGGGTTCCGTAATATAAAACTAGCTCCTAAGAGTCTTTATAATTAAATAGCTCCGATAAAGATTACTTAGTATTTTATACTTAGTAAGTTCTTTAAGTTATTTAATAAAAAAAAGGTATTTATTATAATTACGTCTATTTAATTATAATAAATAGAAGAAGAATATCTACTTTTATAATACTATAGCTAACTAGTTAGCTGTAAGCTAGTTCGAGGTAGTTAAAACTTTCTTATCCCCTTATAAGTTCTATAGATAGTAGTTCTATTTTAAAGATTAAAGCTTCCGAACCTTATACTAAAGAATTAGCTAAGCTATAAGAGTTTATTACCTTTCTTAAAGCTTATTTTTAGTTTTATCCTACTACGATAAATTAAGAAGTAGTAAAGGTTATGTTTATATTTAGTTGCTTATAAGGCCTAGCCGCAATATAGTTTAAACCGATTCTTAGGGACTATATAGATAATAGTCCTAAAGATAGGAATTCCGAGACGAGGAATATTTTTAAGAATTTCGATAACTTCGAAGAAGCTCTACGAAAAACGTTCGGAATTGTGGATAAGCAACAATTAGCAAAGCATAAATTAAGAAGCCTTAAGTAGGTTACGTCTTTATTAGCTTACGCAGCTTAATTCCGATAAATAACTTTTAAGCTAAAATAAGAAGACGATGCCCTTATAGCTACGTTTTACGAAGGACTAAAAGAAGAAGTTAAAGATAAATTTACTGCTTAAATAAGCTAGAGACGCTATTAAACTATATTTGTCTAGCGGTCCGGATAGACGATAAGCAATATAAACGCCGGCAATAAAGAAAACACCGTTCGACTCCTAGCAAAGTTATTAAGAAAAATAATAAGAAGTAAAAGCGAGACTTAAGTTACGATATAATAGACCTAAATACCCTTAAAGCGAGCCTACTAAAGCCCGCTAAAAAAGCTATTTAATGCTTTAATTATACGAAGGAAGGCTATATCGTAAGAGATTATATTAAAAAGAGGAATTTCTTTAAAGGAAGGAATATGTCTATTCGTAAGAATAATGCCCTCTTAGCCTATAATCCGCGATATACTTTACTACTATCTTTAACTAAAGATACTAAAGAAGTCGACGTAAAGCTTATTATACTAACCCTTAGTCCGTTTAAGACTAGTTTGCTTATAAAAGGTCTTTATAAAGAAAAACCTAAAGTTAAAGTAAAAGCTAAAAGCTTAAATAACTAGTAAAGAAATACTTTTAAGACTAAGGATAATTATTAACTTAAAACTTCCTTATAGACTATTAACGAAGATAACGAAAACGCTTTTTATTTTAATATAAACGTTACGCCTTTAAATATAAAAAAAAGCTATAATCCTAAAGACCTTAAATTGTAAGAAATAGATAAAAAGCCCTTTTTTAAGAAAGAAGATAGCAACGGGCCTTATACTCTTTTTTTAGAATATCTCGATATAGTAATTACTATTAAGGGAAAAAATAGTTTTTTAAAAAAAAAAACTTCTTCGCGAATAAAACACTCGCCCGCAGCGGGTGCGCATCGCGTTTAAAACTCTTACTAATAATAAGAATTAATTCGGCGGTATTAGTTACCCCCTTTAAGACGATATCGCAGCGTGGCCGGGGGACGCGGGGGCGAGGGGGTAGCCCGCCTCGCACTAGCATTAACTATAGCGCTTAGCGTAACGATATGCCCTTAAGCTTTACGCACTTAGATAAAGAGCCGAATATACCCCGATAAGATAACAACGCGTAACCTAGCCGGACTAAACGCGATACCGATAAAAGGAAGGCCTATAATAAAATCGCGGGCATAGTCCCGCACGCGTAGTTCGACTAAGTATAGGTAGTAATTAAAACCCTCCTCCGCTTTAAGGAGCGCGCTAAGAGCGCGCCGACTATATTGCGGGCCGACCTTAAGCTTCGTAGGGCTATCTAAAGCGCGATAAAGGAAGCTATATATAAAGAACTAAGATAAGGCTAAGCTTAAGGCCTAGGGGAAGGACCTAAAAAGACTTAAGTAATAGTAATAGCGGGCCCCGGAGGGCCGATATAGTATAATGCGAAGATAAAGCCGGTCCTGCCCCGGTATAAATATAAGCTAGTAGTAGTCCCGATAAGAGCGACGCTAGATATCTTAAACCGTAAGCTAAAGGATATAGTTAAAGCAATTAACGCGGCGCTTAATATCTTTTCCGCTATAGCAGCGAGACGCCTCCTAAGCGGGGATATCGCGATAATGTTTAACATAGCGGTATAACCTTATTAGTAGAACTAAGATTAAGTAAGGAGCGTCTTTAAGCCGGAAGTAGCGATAGCGCGTAAGGCCTATATAGTAATTGCGAAGAACGTCTTAATAAAGGTCTTTAAGACGGATAAAGCGCTTTTAATTAAGGAGATCGCTAATATTAATAAAGTAGAAGTTATATAGGCGTAAGTAATACGCTTTTAAACTAAGACCTTAACGGCTATAACCCTTATTATTAGTATAGGTAGCTTAGCGGAGGCTAATAAGCTATATAATATAGGCTTATTTTTAAAGGCCTAGATATTCCGATATAAGCTATACGATAAGTTAGTTAGACCTACTTAATGCTATAACTACTATAAATACGGGCATATCGCTAAACGTTATACCTTAATATAGCTTTATGCTTACTATAGGGGGACTTTTTATATAAGCGGCGAGGATAAGTGCTATATAAAGAAGGGCGAAATCCCTTATAACTACGTATCTTATAGCGGGCAGCACTTAGCGTAGTCCCGCACTTATCTTATAGCGGTAAAAGCCTAAGATAAAGTAAGGGACTATTACTTAAACCGCTTATAACGCTTCGCTAGTACCTATAGCTAGCTAGACCCTTAAATCCCCCTTCCCTTTATAAAGGACTAAAGGCCTACTATATTATAAGCGCGGAAACGCCTTAAGCGGTTAAGAAAGAACGGGCAGACGCTATCGGCACCGCCGGCTAAGGTATAGGTAGTAGGCACTAACCTAAGTAATATTAAACGATATATAAGGCAACGGAGCGCGTCGCTCCCGACTTAGGCTATTACCTTATCTTAAACGACGAACTTTACCTTAACCCCTCGCGTATAAAATTAAAGGTCCTCTATTAAAATATATAGAAGAGATATAAGCTAGCACGATTAGCTCGTAGCTACTACGCTAAGTATAACGTAATAGCGCTTTAAGAAATAAAGAAAACACGGGGCTTAAAGGCCCCGTCCTTAAGGGGCGTACTATACCGGCTAGTTTACGGGGAGGGCCGTAACGCGATATATATTTATAGGAGGCACGATATAAAGATATAGATACTATAAACCGGATATAATTAAGGGAAGATAACCTTTAATAACGGTATAAGGCTAAGGTCTTTATACTCGCCGCCGGAGGGGATTTAAACAGGCCTAGCTAAGGCCTTAAGAAAGGTTAATAGCTAAGGCCCGCTAGTCTTAGTAAGGGACTTTAATATCTATTACCCGCTATAAAACGCCTACGACTAAACTTCCGATAAGGCGGAATAGTTAGTTAAGGAGGCCGCGCGGCTTTAGCTTAAACTAGCTATACTAAAAGGGGAATATATACGTTTCTTCTATAGATATAAAAATAGCACGATCGACCTTATATAGGCTACGACGGAAACGGCTATATAGTTTATCGGCCTTAACCTAAACCTTATAAGGTCCGACTATATCCTATAAGTAGTCTCGTTTAAGATAGGTTTTAAGCTAAGGGAGGTATTAGTAACGCTAAGGTAAAAGGAGGCGGAAAAGAAGAAGGTTAAGGCGGAAACCCTATCCTAGCTCGGGATATAATAGCCTATGCTCTATAGCTCGTAGGAGATCGATATAGAAATAAATAGCTTATATAACGATCTTAATAAAATTACCCGCACGATAGTCCCGCACTAAAAGCAAGCGATCTTAAAGGGCAATGTATAGTTTACCCTAAAGGCGGCTTAAGCTACTTAAGTTACGAAAAAGGCCTAGAGATACTATAAGGGATATAGGATATAAGCAAACTAAGAAGCGCTATAAGAAGCGGCTACGGCTTAAAAGCGAGCTATGCGCGATGCGAGACGGGAATACTAAAGAGACTTCCTTAAGGAGATTAGCGCTAATAATACTAAGCTATAAAACGTTAAACGATAAGCGCGTTTATATAGTAGGCTACCCTTAAACCCGGCGCACTTACTACTATTAACCGGCAGGGGCTATAAACACTAACTAACCCTTAACTTTAAAGAGAAAGCTTAACTCTTAGCGGAGCGCTTCTTTTTAGCTAAAGCCGCGACGCTCTTAAGACCTCCTTAGCGCGCGGCTAAGAGGGAGCTTACTATAAAATAGCGTATTAACCTTATAGATATATCTTAGGCAATAGGCAAAATAGCGAGTTAAAAAGCGGTAGGCTTAAATAAGGTCCCTTTTAGCTTCCTTAAGCTTTATAACCTAGCGCTCTTAGCTTAACTAGCGATAATTTTCACGGCCTATATAGAGATATCGCACTTTCCGACTTAGTTCCGGTCCGTAAACGTAGTAGTGCTAAGAAAACTAAAGAAAAAACCCGGGGTATACCGCACTACTAAGGGGTAGAGACCTATTTCCCTCTTACTAACAATAGGTAAGATCTTAAAGTAGATCTTAGCTTAAAGACTCGCGACCGCGGCGGAAGCGAACGGGGTCTTACTTAAAGAATAGTTCGGGAATAAAAAGGAGAGGTTTATAAAGGCGGTAATACTTTAAGTAATAAAACTAGTACGCATAATATAGGCTAAAAAGGGATCGTATTATTCCTTTAACTTAATATTAAAAGGGCCTTTAATATAGTTAACTATAAGAAACTTTTAAGAGAACTTACCCTTTAAGGCTACCTTAAGTAGTTTATAAAGCTAGCTTATAGCTTTATAAATAAGCGCTACTTTACCTTTTATTTCGATAGAAAAAAGGCTATACCGGTCCGAATTACTACTAAGGTCCCTTAAGGCTCGCCGCTATCCCTGATCTTATTCCTTTATTATATAATACCCCTTTACGAAAGACTAAAAACGCTAAAAGGAGTTTATATTATCGGTTTCGCCGACGATATAAATATCCTTAGCGTAGGCCCCGAGGAGGGATTAATAATAGCGCGGCTCGAGGCGGCTTAAGAGGTATACGCCATATAGGTAAAGGAGTTCGCGGTAAACTTTAAACCCTTAAAGAGCGAGCTTATCTACTTTATAAAAAGACACGAAGCGATTACGACCTTTATTCGCCTTAAGGCCGCTATAGTAGTGCCGGTCTAAGACACTAAGCCCTTAAGGGTATAGGTAGACCGCAAGCTTAAGTAAAAGGCATACTTTAATAAGCTACGCGCTAAGCTAAAAAGGCAGAACCTAGCCCTTATAAGGCTCGTAGCGTCTATATAAAGATATACCTTACTTAAGGCCCGGGAAGTCTATAGTAAAGTCGTCCGGTCCTTTATATTATATACTACGGTTACGTTTTACGAGATAACCCCGGCGGACGGAAGGCCCCGCGGGATAGCCGCGAAGTTAGCGCGGGATTAGACCGCCTACCTTTAAATAGTCGCGGGGGCTTACCGGGCTACCTTAGTTTAGTAGCTTAAAGCTAAAACCTAGGTCCCGCTAATTAACCTCTACCTAAACTAAAAAATAGCCGATACCTTTAAGAGGCTAGAGGACTCTAAAATCCTAAACTAAATCTAACGCGCGTCCGCGTTAGTAGTAAGACTACTTTAGCAATATAAACGACGGCTAAAGCGGCCTACGCCTTTAAGGCCACCGCTTACGGAGGTATTAAGGGGGGTACGGTCTTAAGTCGGGTTTAGTAAGCTCTAAGAGAAGAAAAGAATAAAGGAAATCCTCTTTAAGGAATAGGCTAAGCGGTAGAGCTTAAAAGAGGAACTTATTAAATAGCGCCGGACTACGCTTTACTCCGTAGACCTACCGCCCCGGTTTAATAAAGCCGTGGCGCTTAACCGGCACGGGGCGCTGCTTAAGTACCTAAGCTCTATAATTACCTAGATACGAACCGGAGTAATAAGCTTTAAAGACTTCTTATTTCGCCGCAACGTACTTAAAGTAGTATCGCCCCTTTATAACTACGGGCAACGATAGGATATTATTTACTACGCGATAATAAGCTATAGGCTTATTAGTAAGGTAAGAGGGACGCTACTATAGCGACTCCGTAACGCGGGCGAGGTATAGGCAAAGCTTTAAAAATAGGAGATAGCGGCTACGTTAATAAGATAGTTCTTAGGCTTAAGGCGCTTACGATAATTCGATCTAGTAATGCGACTATACTAAGGGGAAGATAAGGTATACGCGACGGCTCCGGCTATACTTTAGTTAGGAGGGGATATATATTAATTAAATCGCCCCCCTAGCTTAGCTTAAAGGAATAACTTACTAATATAATAAAACGCTACGAAGCACTAAAACGCCGAAAACTTCCCCCCCCCCTAAGACCCCTATTTAGCTTATAAGGCCCTTATCGGACCTACCCCAGGCTAGCGCCTAAGCTAGCTTCCCCCCCTTAGTTCCCCCCCTTAATATTAGTCCTTTACCTTAGCTAAAGCTTAAGCTTATTATTATTATGCCCGGCGCCGCGTTAAGCGCGACCGGGAGCGACGGCGGACTTCCTTATTTAAGGAGTGCTACGGAAACGTCCCGCCTAACTACGACTATAAGTTAGAGTAACGGGCGCCCTCCCCCTCCCGCGCCTATAATAACTTAAAGTCGCGGCGGGAGTAAAAGTAAAAGACGTTATCTTACTAGCAGCCCGCTAAAGCATTAGCTTTAAAGCCTACGGGGTTCTTAATATTAGCGTCGAAGGCGGCACGAGGCCGAGCCGGGTAAGGCGACTTAAATAATACCTAGTTAATTAAGCGGTATTAAGCGTCGTAAGAAAATTAAGGGGGAGAGACCTAGCTTTACTAAAAGGAAAAAACTAAAAGTACTTAAAGTCTAAGCTAAGGTCTTTAGTATCCCCCTCCTTACTAACTAAGTAAGGAACGGGGGCGGCGCGGGCACGCTTTAAGGCGTTAGCCGCGGGGCTACTAGCCTTAAAAGCACTACTCTTAAAAAGGCTATAAACCCGTTTCGGCGTAGCCGGGGGGACGTCGCGGCCCGTAAATAGGCTAAGGGTAAGCGAGGCGAGGAGCGAGGTAAGGTTATTATTATAGTCGCTATTACTACCGCTCCCGAAGTCGGAAACGATATAGACAGTATCGGAACCGGGCAGGGGGCTAACCTCGTCCTTAAGGACCTTAGTCTTAGTCTCGGCCTCGTTATTATTACTATTATTATCGTCCTAGTCCTCCCCTTCCTCTAGCTTGTTATTACTAATATTAAGCTTAAGCTCCCTTAAGTTAGACTTATTAGTCTTAATAGCCTTTCCCTTACCCTTACCCTTAAGCACCCCTTTATACTTAAGCTTACGGGCGAGGGCAGCGCGCTCTTAAGTATAGGCCTTAGCGAGAACCTTAGCTTAGGCCTTTTTCTTAGCCTTAGCCTTAGCCTTAAAGTCCTTTAAAACGACGGGAATCCTAAAGGGCGGGGGCTTAAGCGGGATAAAAGCGGCGCGGGCACGTATAAAGTCGGGGTCGGGTAAAAGACCCTTAAAGGCGATATCCCGGCCCTTATAGCCGCTAGAGCTAAAGTAGTCGGCTACTATAAATAGCGCGTTCTTTATACTCTTTAAGTTCCGGGCTATAGCGTAAACGGTCTAGTAAATAACTATAATAGTGCCGTTAACCTTATTAGCAAGCTTAGCGTTAGCCTCGCGGGCCGCACGCGCGTCGTTAACGAAGCGGCTAAAGGTAAAGGTAAGTAGCTTAATATTCTTATTAAGGGAAGCCGGATTAAGGGGAGCACTAAACGTAAGAGCCCGTGCTATAGTAAAGCCGGCATACTACTAAAGCTTTATCGCCGCGGAGGCGAGCTTTATATATATAGAGCGCTTAATAGGCCGGCCGGATTTATACGACTTCTTTTAAGCGGTATAAAGCTTACGGGCTATATCTTTACTTATAGCGGTAAGCTATAAAGGAGATTAGCTAAGGTATATAGATAGATTTAACGCGAGGCTACTTACCCGGAAATAAGAATAGTTGCTTAAAAAGTATATAATATACGCTTTTATAAAAATAGCTAAGAGAGGATTAATTACGCGGACTACGTACGCTTATACGGCGGACACGACTTAGATATATATAAGCTTAGTTTTAATAGCCCCGGAAAACTATAAGCGTATCGTCGCTTAATAAACGGCTTATATATATATAATAAGGAATTTTACGCTCGGTACTATAACGGGCCCGGGCCTCTTTATCCTTAGTATCTTTACTTAGTAGCTTAAGGAGTAAACCCGTATTAAGGTTAGAAAAAGTAACTTTCTTTTTTAGTATAGTAGCGATAAAGAAAATAAATATAACGATAGCGGAATAACGGTTATGCGAAGGGGGCGGGGCGGTAAAAAGGCAGTAAGCTTATAAGAAAGATAAGCGCGTTTATAGTAAAAGAAGGAGGAGTGCGATTATACGCGCGCGGTGCGTAGGAGGCTTTATCTTTAAAGCTAAGCGCGAGATTAATAACTAAGTAGCGCGAATAAATAACGGTCCCGATTAAGATTACGCGCGCACGGCGGGGCGCCGAATTCCTATTAGCGGGGACCGTAATAGACTTACTATTTAAGGTCGCGCTACCCGTAAGAGGGGCGCGGGTTAGGATCCCGTTTACCCCTCCCGCCCCCGTATTAAAAGGGCGGATAAGGGGGATAGGAGAGGGTCTACTACCTATACCTTAGGCTTAAAGCGCAATGCTTTAAACCGCGGGCCGCTTAGGTTAAAGGCGGCCTTAGCCTCGCTAAGCCGCGTCGAACTACTTAGCGAGCGGGATATACTCGCGGCGGAAGACGCACTCTCTTTTTCCTTATATAAAGTTATAAGACCTTATACGAGGCGGACTAAGCGCGAATAAAGGGAGGTTTTACCCTAAGCACTCCGGTTTTTCCCTCTTATTTATAAATATCGAATTTCTAAAAACCTAGATTAGGTCTTTAGCGTAAACTTAATAATAATAATAATAATTACTATTAAGGATAAGGTATATAAGTAGCTTTCTTAAACTAAATACTATAATAATAACTGCTTTATATACCTTTTAGATAAGTAAAGAAGCGGCTAGTTTCTTAAACTAAGGAAGACTTATAATAAACCCGCTATAATAACTAAGGAACTTACTACTAATACTAAGGTTTTTATAGAAAACCTTAAAGAGGATATCGAAGCCGATAAAGAGGAACTTTTATAAGAAAATATCGATAACCGGATTAAAATCGAACAACTTTTATTTTTTAAGTAGTATAATAAAACAACTATCGAAAACCTTTAAGACGGTAACCTAGCTTTAACGAATAAGATAATTAAGCTAAAAGAAGATTATGTATCTCTTTTTATATATATTACTAATCTAACTAAAGATAAAGACGATCTTAAGAAAAAGAATAATAAGCTAGCTAATAAGCTTAAGGAAGATACGGAATTCCTTAACTTAGCTATTAAAGATATATTTAAACGATATAGCGAGTATTTCGAGACTAATTATAATTTTCGCAATAAGAATTATAATTTAGAAATGCTACTATAAGTAGAGAGATTCTTAAAAGATATGCTTAAAAATCAGCTAAAAGCTAAGTAAGAAAAGATTAACGACTAAAAACGATAAAAAGAAATTAATCGTACTAAAGGTATTAATATTATTAGTAAAGCAGTTAAGAACTATAAAGCTAGTAGAAATCTAGTTTTTAAAGCTTATAAATAGCTTAGTTACTTAAATAAACTAGTTCCGTAGAAAGAATTAAGATCTACCGAAAAGTCAGTAAACAAGGCAAAAAACTAACGAGCTTAGGAATAATAAGGCTATTTTCTAGTAAATAGAACTTACTTACTATAAGAGAGTGATTTTACTACTTTAATAAATCAGCTATTTAATCCTTACCTAATTAGCTAAGCATAAGAGGGTGTATAAATTATATAAAAACCCGTATTAAATAGCCTAGCTTCGCCTTGTTATTTTCTAGGTCTTTACGTCCTTATATAATGTCTATAACGTTATATACGGAACTAAGGAGGTTAGGGTGGCTAGATAAAATAAAGATCCGCACTAACCTTAACTAACTTTAAACACGAATTGCCGCATAAGGAAGGGACATCTAGCTACGGGGTAAAATGCTTTAAAATAAACATTTCTCGGGCTTTAAGACCGCCCGAAGGCCGGTCCGGATATGTTACTCCGTTCCCTTATATTTATCTATAAAAGGCGAATCTCCCGCTACTAAATAGCTAGAGATTCTACAAGCACTTACGCACACAATTCTTTATTAATCAATTCTAGCTAAAATCCTGCCTTATATAACATCGACTCCTTTATTACGTAATATCACGTGATCTTATAATTTCCTTATAATTTTGCTGCTGCTTTAACCTTTAATAGGTTATAAGCCCGGCTTAGCTTACTACGCCGGGAAATCAATCACTCCTTTAACTAGCTTTAGAAAATTCTAAGAAAAAGACGACCCCTTTCCTTAATCACTCGTCTAACCTTTATTAAAATTTAACGTTGATTGAACAACTAAATCTCTTAGAATTCGTACCTAAAGATATCTTAACCTCGATTACCTCCTCCAATCTCTTTCCTTTTCTAGAAATCCCCTTATCTACATAAAATTCTCTTAAAATTCCCTTTTCTCCGCTAAGACCCCTTCTATCCTTAGGAATTTGCCTAGAATTCCCTTTACTAATCCCCAACGACTTCTTTTATCTTTCGACCCTTCTTCGGTTAAAAATCAACTTTTCTTTACCTACCTATTTTATCTTACTAAAGATATATAAAATAGCAGGCTAGAAAGAATACGAGTTTTTTAAGTTAAAGGGTAATTTAAATTATACCTTGTAGACTACTAAAATACGAGTAATTCTTATTAAAGAAAAGCTTATAGCTACTTTAAAGCAAGTAAATTATATAAAGACGGAAAAGGCTCTTGCCTTAATTTTCCTACGCTTAAAAGACGGTCCCTAAATGTAGATTAAGCACGTAACTACTGCTAAAGATGCTTAGGAAGAGCTGCAAAAGCTATATAATCCCTCGAATTTCTAGTCGAATTATTTACTTATAAAACAGCTTTTTAACTTAAGTCTTTCCGACTTATAGTTAGAGAAATACCTTTATAAGGTAAAAGAGGTCTATAAGGAATTAAAATCTTAAGAAATAGACATTCCGGAAGTAGTTCTTATAGCATGGATTTTAAATTCCCTTAGCGGGGAATTTAGAAGCTATATAACTAATATTATATAGAGCCTTAAGGATAATTCTATAGCCTTCTCTCTCGAGACCCTTATAGCTAGTCTTTTAGACGAAGCTAGAAGGGTAGAGAATATAGAAGACTTTTCGGAGAAAGCTTTCTTACTACGAAAGAAGCCTTAGAAAAAGCAAGGGAATTCCTTAAATTCTTACTATAAAGAATGCAAAATACTAGGCTACTTAGTAGCTAATTGCTTCCGGCTTTACCTTAAAAAGCCCCTTCTTATTAGGTGCTTAAAGGAAAGAAAATAGACGATTCGAATAGAGTAACTAAGAAGAAACCTACCTCGAAAAAGCCTTCTTCTTCTTCTTCTTTTTCTAAAAAGGAAAAATTAAAGAAAAGAGTAAAAGAAGTAAAATCAAGCGAAAAGGGAGATAAGGTTTTAAATTTAACCGAAATAGACCTTAATATAAATCTTATCGACCTTTCTTAGTTATCCTCTCCTTTCTCTTAAGTCCTTACCCCCGGGGTAGCCTCGAATAACCCTTTAGAGGTAATTTTAACCTTTATAAATTCCCCTTTAAAAGCAGATTTAAAAGCTAATAAAGATACTCTCTTAAGACCTCTAAAAGCCTTACTCCCTCGGATCCGAGAAATAGTATTAAAGGCAAAGGAAGGAGGATTTCCTAGATATAGTAAAAAGACTCTTGATTTTATATAC
>JAPEBW010002414.1:0-12305 GCA_027405785.1 Ophiocordyceps robertsii
ATACTTAGTTCTTTAAGCTAATTTTAAGGATCTTTAACTATACTATCCTTTTATTTATCGTTAGTACGTAGATAAACTATAAATATCTTTATAAAATCGCTTAATAAACTAAGTATAAGCTTAGTTAAAAACACTATAAACTATAGTTAAGGAAATCCCTTAAATATCCTTAAATATCCCTTAAAAATCGCGGTAAAGTTAATCCTATATCTTTTAAGGTGCTTTTATAGTTAAAAACGGGTTAAACCTTAATTAAGATATCCTGCGGAAATCCTTAAATATCCTTTAAAAAATACTAGTAAAATCCGCTTAGTAGTTTCTATAATATCTTTTATAGTTAAAAATATTATAAATTATAGTTAAGTAGGCTCTTAAGCCTTTATAGTTATATTTTAAAAATCTTAGCGGGGTCCGACTAGTAATATTTATCGTATCTCCTTAAGCGAGCCTTTATAGTATATGCTTTAAGCGTTCTTATCGCAGGGTTTTATAAGGCTCCTTAAGAGTAAAGTAAGGAGTCTAAAAATAGCTATTTAGATTTTATAATAACTCCTTTAAGTAAGAAAGAAAAGCTAATATCCTTATTAGTTTAAAGTAAGAATAAAGTAAAAGGGGCGCTAAGTAATAGCTTTATAGTAGCGTCTTTATACTATATTAATAATACGCTATCCTTATCCTTTTATTAAGGTATAAATCCACTATATTTACTATATACGTTAATTATCTAACTATATAATAACTAGCGCGCAATGTTTTTATATAGTTAGACGGATAGACATTTATAGTTATAAGCCCGGCTTTTACGTAGTACTTTATTCGATTTCCGACGGAGGCATAGGTTTTTTACCGCAGTATATACGCGGGTTTTTTACTATCGTATCTTTTATACTAAGTATATCGAGATAAGGAGGCTATTAAGGTATAAATCCGCTATATTTACTATCTACGTTAATTATTTAACTATGTAATAACTAGCGCGCAATGTTTTTATATAGTCGGACGGATAGACATTTTGTCCTTTTAATAGTTTTTTCGGCCTATTTAGCTAATAATAGCTAAGTAGCTTAAGATAGTTAATAAGCGGCTTTTATCGTAAATCCTTACCTCCTATTTAGTTATACGTCTTTATCTTTATTAAGGCGATTAGCGCGTTTAGCTTAAACTTATAATAAAGTTTTTTAACTCTCTTTTAAAGCGTGCGTTTAAGCACTTATAAAGTAATAAAAAGTTTTTATATTAAGAAATATTCGAATTCTTTAACAAGATACGTTATAAAAGACTAGCTTTATTTAAGCCTTATCTTATATTATTATCTTACTTACTCTTTTCGCCGTTTTTTAATCTTTTGCTAAATTTTATATATTACTTACTAGCTTTATAGGCCGCTTATAAGCGAGATATTATATCTTACTTACTACCGCTATTATAGTTATCCCCCGCTTTTTATCGCTAAGCTTTTTAACTTATTATTCTTTTTACGCGGCGCTACTACTTATACCTTTCCGCTAATTAACGCGCGTTTAGCTACTAAAAAGGTATTAAAGTAAGGGTAAGCTATCTTACTAATATTAATAAGTATAGTTAGTACTAAAGTATTAAACGTCTATATTCTTGCTTAAAAGCAAGTAATAAAGTCTATAATAGCCTTAGTGCTAAACTCCTTACTCTTACGGTTTTAAACGTGCTTAATAGTCTTAAAAAACCTTTTTATAAAGGGGACCTTAAGGGCAAGAATATAAAGCGCGTAGTTAGTACGGCTAATAAAGCGGATATTAAAGCCTAAGAATTTTATTGCTTAAGTTAAAGTTAAGTTATGTTTAGACTTTTTATAGGCCTATAAGTAAAACTTAGTATAGTTTATAGCTAAGCGGAAACTTTTAATTATTATAATCTTATCGCTAAAGTATAAGCTTATAAAGATAGGCCTATTAAGAATCGTATTAATTACTACTAGCGGCTTTTATAGGATTAAGTAGCGGAATATTTCGCAAGGCTAGTTATTGCTATCTTTTTAGTTAAGGAGGGACAGCGGATAAATTATAATAAGGCACTTATACGCTTTTATATAGCCGGGCTAAGCATAGCGGTAAGTAAAAAGAGCGTTCGCTAAGTAAGACTAAATAAGTCCTTAAGACTTATAGCGGCTATAAGCTAAAAAAGTGATTTTATAGTGCGGGCTAGACTATA
Source organism: Ophiocordyceps robertsii (assembly GCA_027405785.1). Taxonomy (NCBI): domain Eukaryota; kingdom Fungi; phylum Ascomycota; class Sordariomycetes; order Hypocreales; family Ophiocordycipitaceae; genus Ophiocordyceps; species Ophiocordyceps robertsii. The sequence goes on from JAPEBW010002414.1 coordinate 2,188, forward strand.
TATAAAGCGAGATAAGGTTTTAGCTATAATAGCTTAAAATACCGCTATAAACCTAGCTATAAACTAATTAAGCTAAGCCTTAAATATATAGTTAAGAATAGCGCGGACGTTATTTTAGTTATTTAGCTAAAGTAAGTTTCTACTAGCTATAGCGGCTATTATAGATCTTAAGACTATAGCGAGGTTAGCTAACGTAAAAGCGTTAAGTATTAAGTAGTTATTTCGCTAATAAAGATTTCCGGCTATATTTAAAAAAAATATAAATAGTAAGGGCTTTTAAATAGTAAGAGCTAGGCGGGAAGTATAGCTAAGTTGCCGCGAAACTAGCTATTTAGACTATATTATAATATAAAGCTAAGAGGTAAGTCGTTTAAGTTAAGTATTTAAAGAGGGTAGTATAAGCCGTCTTTTATAGTGCTATAATTTAAGTTAAATCTATTAGCTTAAGCGCGGTTATAAAAAGCGGCGTAGGTTTATATAAAAGCTTAAACTTAAAGGTTGTAACTCTTATTAAGGGACTTAAGGCTATAGAAGATAGCTACCTTGTTTTTATAGAGCTTAAGCGCCTGCTTATATCCTTTAAATTAAAGGTATAAAGGCTTATAGGAGAGCGGGCTAAAAAAGTAGTTATAAAATAGCTAATCTTAGCTATAAGAGACGTTAAACGATAAAAGGACTTAAAATTAAAGTATAAAAATCATAGGCTTAAGGTAAAGAAAGTTATATATATAGGAGTAAGCGAGGTATAGCGGGCTATAGCTAGCGGTAAAGGGAAATATAATTATAAAAAGAAAAAAGGAAAGGAGAAAGAGTAAGTAATAAAGAGAATTTAAATAAGTATATTATAAAGCTAAAAGGGCCTTATTACTTAAGGTAAATAGCGGTATATTATTATTAAAATAACTAATTACCTTAAGTATAGTAAGTTATAGTTTTTTATAACTTATAGCAGCTTTTAAGTCTTATACTTAGGCCTAACCGCTTAATTCTCTTAGTTAAAAAGTTTTATATTAAGTTATAAAAGTCGCGCGTTATGCTTTTATTTAAACTACTTAAGTAACTAACTCTTTTTATGCTTTTTTAAAGGCTGTTATAATCTTTAGTAAGAAGACTGCTTTTTCGTTTACTTATAAGTTATAGTTACTTAGCTAGCTCGTTTACTAAGCGTAGTTATACTATTAAAACGACCGGATAAATATTAAAGGACCCTTTTATATTTAACCGGTATATAAGCTATCTTACTTTAGTAGTAACTTTAAACGGCTTAGTGCGTCTTTTTTAAAGCTTTGCCGGTTTACTATCCGCGACTTAGTAGCTTTTACTAAGCTATAGCTAAACCTAATTGCTAGACTTAAATTTTAGCGGGCGGTGTTTCTTATTATATTTATTTTTTATAGCGGCCTAAGTATAAGCGATAGCTAACCTAGCTTTTTCTTATAAGACCTCTTAGTTTTATAAGTGTAAGTAGTTACTAAGAAACCAAGGGCTGTTATTTATATTTATTTTTATAATAAGCTTATTAAAGGCTATTTAAATTACTAAAGAGAAGGAATTATTAAGGCTAAACTAAAAGGCGACTAGTATATTAGTTTAGCATAAGTCCGGGAAATCGGCGGTAAAGAATTATAGCGTGATTTTTATAGTTTAGTTTTACCTTTTTAATAAGCTATTAGTTTAAAGGTAATAAGCGGTAGATATAAAAAGCTTTAATTTAAAGGCTTATTATAAGGTCCGCTAAAATACTAAGGTAAACTTTACGTCTTAGTTAAAGATTATCCCCTTTAAAATCCCTTAGTTAGCGCGGAGTAGCTTAGTATATAACGCTTATACTTAATCTTCCGCTATAAACTAATTATTATTTAAGATAAGGAGATATATTTTTAAGAATTTATTAGTTATAGTTAGTAAGGTATTAAAGAAGTTCCTTATAAGATCTTTTTATAAAGATTATTTAGCTTAAACTACTAAAAGCCCGGTAATAAAGTTTATTGCTATTATATAATATAAAACCAGCGGGCTTTAAATCGGAATAAGCTACCTTAGCGTCTTACCTTAATTAGTTTAGTTATAATAGTAAGTATTATAAGTATATATAACCTTATCTATATATTTACTAAGCTATAAGATCGAGAAGCTTTTAGATAAATCCTATTATATATAAATACGGCTAGTATAAAAATATTTAGCGTAAGCGTCTTCGACGATCTCCTTAGCGTAGGTCTTAAGGATATATAGTCTTTAGCGTCCGTCGTTTTCTATAAAGTATAGCAACCCTTATAACTAAAGGAATAAAAGTTTAAGGATACTATCCTTATCGCTAAGCTATACTATAATCTTTACTTACTATATATCCTTTATATATTTATTAATTATTTTCTAGCGGAGCGGTAATTTAATTAATACTTCCGCGTAAAGGAATACGTAATCCGTTATCTTATCTTCTTAAATACGTTTTAATTCCCCTTCTTAGTTTAAGGATACCGGCTTATTATTTTAATATAGTAAATATAAAAGAGCGTTTAGTATAACGTTTTTAACGCTTAATATATAGTATACCTTAAGCGGGAATTAGCTTAAGTATTAAGATATAAAGACTAGCTTATTATTAGATTTTATATTAGTAAAGAATAGGGATTTTTAGCATACGATTTTATAAGTACTCGCGTAGTTAGTAAAGACGACTACTTATAGCGTTTTTACGGATAGTATTATAGTGCGTAACTTATAAACTACCTATACTAAACCGGCTACTTTAAGTTTTATAAGCTAGTATTAAGGTTCTCCGCTTTAAAAGGCGTAGCTTAAGTAAATAATAAGCTAGACTTTAGTCTAAGCTAATAGCGTCTTTTTATCTTATTCCGTACTTTCTTTTAAGTAAAAAGCTATAGCCGCTACTCCGTATTCTTAGGATATATAGATTTAAATAAACAGTTATTAAGCGGGGTTAAAGTAGTAAATTATTTAAGGCTTAGTAAGTTTCTTAATAAAAATTGCGAAGGCTTTTTCTTTTTTTAAAGTAAGTTAAAAAGCGGCTTTCGCGGTATATTAAGCCCGTTTTTAGCCCCTTAAAAGGACTCCTTTTTCCTATTTTACCTAGAGTAGCTTTATCTTTTGTTTTTATAAGATATTAACTTCCCTAGCAAAATATAAGACTATATAGCGTAGCTACTTAATAAAGCCGATCTATTTCTTAAGCTATTAAAGGTTCTTTAAAAACGCGATATCCCTTAAAGCTCGCACGCGTTTATTTATATTTATTAAGCTAATAGCGTTTACCTTAAATTTAAGGAGCTATATAAATAAGTATACTAAAAAAGACTTTAGTTTAGATAAGGTAATATTATAGTTATAAAAGGCTCGGAATATAGCCTTTAAATATTAAAGGTATTCTTAAGCTATATCGGAGTAAATAATAATATTACTTATATAGGCCGCTGCGTATTCTTAGTATTTACGGAGGACGTTATTAATAAACCTTTAAACGTATACCGGGGAGTTTTTAAAGCCTATAAGTATTATTAATAATCTTTTTAGCCCGCGATAACTTATAACTATAAACCTTTCTTAATAGTTTTAGTAGATTAAGAACTAGTAGAAAAATAATTATATATTTACTATATTAATAAACTTCTTTCTTTAAAGGCGTTTAATTATATCGCTTAAAAGGGGCATTAAGTTAGGGTTTAAAGTAATAATAGCGTTAATCCCTTATAAGTCTATAACTACTTATCCTTTTTTTTTAATTTACTATCTTTTATATTATAAATACTAGCGCCGTAAATAAGGTTAGCCTATAAACTTATTTTAATCGGCCTTATATAGTTAGCTAGCTAAATATTATATTTACTACCTTCTTATTCTTATTGCTTAATAAGTATAATTTTAATATAACTTATTAATATTACTATTCTTTTATTAAAGGAATATGTATATATTTAGATTCGTTTATATATATTACTCTTTTATCTTTTTAAAAGCGGGGAAACGATTAAACGATTTCTTAGACTTTTAATAAATATTTTAAGTCCTTAGCATAAATCCAAACGCCCTTATCGGTAGTAAGTTTAAGTAAGTCCTTAGTTCGGCTAATTCTAAGCTTATAGTTTACTATAAGATCCTTTTATAAAAAGTCCTTAGCGGGGTTTATTTTATTAAGATTTTTTATAAAGGCTTCTACTAAGGGAGTAGTAGTATTAACCTCCTTATATAGCCGGAACTACTTATTAAGGTCCGTAATTATCCTTACCTTTTAGCCTTAGCGGAGTACTAATAGTTCCTTAAAATAGTTTATTACTATAAAGCTTTTATAATCTTATATTATCGTCCGGGCGAGCTTAAGGTTATTAAGGAAAAATGTTATATTACGCCTTAATAGTAGCGCCTAGACTTATATAAGTAAGGCGTAGCTAAAGCTAGCTAAAATCGTTATAGTAACTAAGTAAATTACTTATTTATATATTACTAGTCTTAGCTAAACTATTTTAACTTCGGCTTCGATCCCTTTATAAGCCTTAATCTATAAGATTAATATAAAGTTAATAAGGTCCTTTTAATAAGGAACTAAAAAGTCTTAGCTAAGTAATATATTAGCCGCTAAGCGTTTTACTATTTAAGCGCTAATCTTTACCTTTATAACCGCGAGGCTACTATTTAGCCTTCTTAGTATATACGCGGTAAATATTGCTTATTTAATAGTAACTATCTTTCTTACTTCTTAAATAAGAATTTATTAAAAAGAGTTTTTAATTATGTCTTAAAAGGTCTTTATTAAGTTAGCTTAAATAAAGCTTTAGTTTACTTTAATATTTATATAAGCTTTAATGCTTATCTTAGGCCTTTTTTTTCTATAAACTCGTTAGCGTATATAAGTAAATCGTAATCGCTTATTAAGGCTTAATAACTAAACGTAAAAGGAAGCCTTAACTACTTAAACGCTTTATAGCTTTTAAATAACTACTTATTATAATAAGCTATATCTTTATATAGTAACGTCTTAATTAAGGTTAAGGGGGTATTTATCTTTAATATATTAGTAAAGCTTATTCTTTAAAGGGAATGCTTTATAGTAAAATCCGTATACTTTATTAGCCTCTTAAACTAAGTTTACTATAGTATAGATTATAGTTTCCTTTAAGCTTTTATTAATATTTAATTAAGCTCTTTTTATATTATACTCTTTATCCTTTAAATAGTCGTTAGTCTTTACTATAGTTCCTTTCTTAGTTATAAGGTATACCCGCTTTAGCTTTAGCGTTAATAAGCGTATAGTCTTAAAGGTTCTTTCTCTTTTAAGCTAAAGGACTTAAGCTTATATTCTTAACTATTTAAATAGGTTTCTCCTTTAGCTTAGCGAGTGCTATAAGGCCTGTAGTATATTTACCTTTATTAAGCGGTTTAAGAACATAACCCGCGGCCTTAGTAAGCCTTTAATAAATAGCTAAGGCGTCTTAGACTATCCTTTAAGTGCGTATAAAGTATAGCTAATCGGCCCTCGCTTTTTTATAGGTTAGACTTATTTCTTTCGCGCTAATAAGTACTTTTAGGATCTTTAAGTATATTTAACTTATAGCTAAGGAAGAATTTCCTTATATTTATTAATCTTTATATTAATATCCTTATTTCTTATTAAACGTTATAAGGATTTTTATAGATAGATATTTAGCTTTTAGTAAATTACTATAATTAAGTAGTTTAGCTAGTAAAGCGCGGCCTTAGCTTTATATTATAAGCGCGATATTTAAGACTTAAAGTCGGATCTTATTACTATATTTTTAGTAGTAAAGTGCTTTTTATTAAGTGCTTATATCGCTATATTTAAGCGGATTCCGAACTGTTTTTATAAGGCGGAGATCTATTAGCTTAGTTTAATACTAAGCTCGCTAAGTTCTTTTTATTATAGTTTTAAAAGGTCCTTAAAATACTATTTTACTATACTTTTTTAAAGAAAAAGAGCAATTAAATAGCTAATTTATCCGCATAGGCCTTACCTTTATTAGCATTTCGGCAAATAAAGTTAATAGAATAGTTTACTCCTTAAAACGTACTAGCCTTATTATCTTCTTAAACTTTATTAAAGAATACTTTTAAAGGTCTTAATAGGTTAAATCTCCTTATATCCTCGGCTTATAGTTAAGGTTTTTCTTAAGGCTTAATAAGTATATCTTTTTTTCTTAGTGCTTTAAGAAAACTAAGGAGTTATTCGTTTAATATTACTACTATTCTTATAAAAAGGCTTAAAGCTATACTTAGTTTTAATATCTACGCGCTAAGTATAAATAGGTTTAACCTACTAAAGGTATTGCTTACTACGTCCTTATCGCTTATTATTAAAGTCTTAGTCTTAATACTCTCGCTAAGCGCTTAACTTTTTATCTTATACGCGTTTTAAAATCCGGTACGCCGCGGGGCTCTTAGTATAGGAGGCTTGTTTTTATTAATTAAAAGTCCTGAAAATGCCTTAATTAGCGTAGCTATAGCGGATAAAGCTAAACGGTAATACTAAACTAAGAAACTACTTAGTATCCTTTAAGGCGGATTTTTAGTTAAGGCCTTTAAGCTAAACTTTATTAGTAATATACGGTAAAAATATCTACTAAGCTTATTATCTTAAGAAAAAAGTAACTTTATTATAAGCTCGATTTAAAAGGTATTTAATAAGTAAGGAGCTAAATAGTTTTAAGGTTAGCTTATCCTTACTTTTTTTATTTAAAGGATAATTAATTTATTTAAGTAATACTAAATTTAGTTTACTTAGTTATATAAGTTTTATCGTTTTATAGTTTATCCTTTATTAGTATTTTAAAAGCGGATTACCTTTTAAAAGGTAATAGTCTTAGCTTAGCTAAGCGGGACTTATTTTACGTCTTATTTAGCTTTATAAGCTATTGCGGTATAATACCTTAAAAAGAGTAAAAGAGATTATTAAACTAGTATACTTAGTAAGCCGCGGCCTTTTTTGCTTTTATAGCTAACCTATCTTAAAGTTTTATTATAAGCGTATTAAGGAAGAGGTATTTATTATTAAGGTTAAACTTAAAAGCTAATAAGAGCTTCTTACTAAAGAAAATGTTATTTAGTATATAACTTCTTATAAAATAAGTACTTAATCGTATAATATAGTCGCTTTTAGCTTAGTAGATATTTAAGGGATTTTTATTTAAATAAGTAGGAATTACTACTATTTACTATGCTTTATAGTATAAGGATAAGGGGATTAAGCGCGGACTAATTACCGCTAGTTAAGGCCGGTATTATAAACTAATTATTACTAATTAAGGCCGGTACTATAAACTTATTACCGCTAGTTAAGCCGGTATAATAAACTAATTACCGTATATAAACGTATAAAAGAGTTTAGAAATAGTATAAAGCTTATTTATTCTTTAAGGTATAGCTAGCTACTTTATACTTAGTTTTTTAAGCTAATTTTTAGGATCTTTAACTATACTATCTTTTTATTTATTATTAGTACGTAGATAAACTATAAATATCCTTTTAGAATCGCTTAATAAACTAAGTATAAGCTTAATCGGAAATACTATAAACTATAATTAAGGAAATCCCTTAAATATCCTTAAATATCCCTTAAAAATCGCAATAAAGTTTATCTTATATCTTTTAAAGTGCTTATATAATTAAAAACAGGTTAAACCTTAGTTAGAATATCCCGCGGAAATCCTTAAATATCCCTTAAAGATACTAATAAAATCCGCTTAGTAGTTTTTATAGTGTTTTTTATAGTTAAAAATATCGTAAACTATAGTTAAGTAAGCTCTTAAGCCTTTATAGTTATATCTTAAAAACCTTAGCGGGGTCCGACCGGTAATATTTATCGCGTCTTTTTAAGCGAGCCTTTATAGTATATGCTTTAAGCGTTCTTATTACGGGGTTTTATAAGGCTTTCTTAAGAGTAAAGTAAGGAGTCCGGGCATAGCTTTTTGGATTTTATAATAACTCCCTTAAGTAAGAAAGAAAAGCTAACGTTCTTATCGGTTTAAAGTAAAAATAAAGTAAAAGGGGTGCTAAGTAATAGCTTTATAGTAGCGTCTTTACGCTATATTAATAGTACGCTATCCTTATCCTTTTAATAGTTTTTTCGGCCTATCCGGCCGATAGTAGCTAAGTAGCTTAAGATAGTTAATAGGCGGCTTTATTATAAATCCTTACTTTATATTTAGTTATGCGGCTTCGTCTTTATTAAGGCGATTAGCGCGTCCGGCTAAAACTTATAGTAAAGTTTTCCGATTCTCTTTTAAGTCATATATTTAAGCCCTTATCGGGCAGTAAAGAGTCTCCGCGCTAAGGAATACTTAAGTTCCTTAGCGGGATACGTTATAAAAGACTAGCTTTATTTAAGCCTTATTTTATATTATTATCCTACCTACCCTTTTTACGCTATTTTTAATCCTCCGCTAAGTCTCCCGTTTTACTTACTAGCCTTATAGGCCGCCTATAAGCGAGATATTATATCCTACTTACTACCGCTATTATAGTTATCCCCCGCTTTTTATCGCTAAGCTTTCCGACTTATTATCCTTCTTACGCGGCGCTATTACTTACGCTTTTCTGCCGATTAACGTATATCTAGCTACTAAGAAGGTATTAAGGTAAGGGTAGGCCGTCCCGCTAATATTAATAAGTATAGTTAATACCGGGGTATTAAACGTCTATATTCCCGCTTAAAAGCAAGTAACGAGGTCCTTAATAGCTTTAATGCCTAACTCCTCGCTCTTAAGGTTCTAAACGTACTTAATAATCTTAAAAAACCTTTATATAGAGGGGGCCTTAAAAGTAAGAATATAGAGCGCGTAGTCGGTATAGCTAATAAAGCGGATATCGAAGCTTAAGAACTTTATTGCTTAAGTTAAAGTTAAGTCGCGTTTAAACTCTTCGCGGGCTTATAAGTAGAACTTAGCGTAGTTTATAGCTAGGCGGAAACTCCTAATTATTATAATCTCGTTGCCGGAGTATAAGCCTACGAAGCTAAGTCCGTTAAGGATTATATTAGTTATTACTAGCGGCTCTTATAAGATTAAGCGGCGAAATATATCGTAAGGCTAATTATCGCTATCTCTTTTAGTTAAGGAAAGATAGCGGATAAACTATAATAAGGCGCTTATATACCTTTATATAGCTAGGCTAAGTATAGCGGCAAGCGGAAAGAGCGTTTACTAAGCGGGACTAAATAAGTCCTTAAAGCTTATAGCAGCTAAAAGCTAAGAAAGGGATTTTATAGTACGGGCTAGACTACGTATAAAGGGAGATAGGGTTTTAGCTATAGTAGCTTAAGACGCCGCTATAAACCCGGCTATAAACTAGTTAAGCTAAGCCTTAAATATATAGTTAAGGATAGCGCGGACGTTATTTTAATCGTTTAGCTAAAGCGGGTTTCCGCTAACTATAATAGCTACTATAAATCTTAAGACTATAGCGAGGTTAGCTAACCTTAAGGCGTTAAGTATTAGCTAGTTATTCCGCTAATAAAGATTTCTAGCTATACCTTAAAAAATATATAAGCGGCGGGGGCTTTTAGATAATAAAAGCTAAGTAGGAGGTATAACTAAGTTACTACGAAACTAGCCCTTTAGACCTCGCTATAATATAAAGCTAAGAGGTAAGTTATTTAAGTTAAGTATTTAAAGAAGGTAGTATATTCCGTCCCTTATAATGCTATAGTTTAAGTCGAATCTATTAGCTTAAGCGCGGCTATAGAAGGCGGCATAGGTTTATATAAAAGCTTAAACTTAAAGGTTTTAACTTTTATTAAGGGACTTAAAGCTATAAAGGATAGCCGCCTCGTTTTTATAAAGCTTAAGAGCTCGCTTATATCCTTTATATTAAAGGTATAAGGGCTTATAAAAGAGCGGGCTAAAGAAGTAGTTATAAAATAGCTAGTCTTAGCTATAAGAGATATTAAGCGATAAAAGGACTTAAAACGGAAGTATAAAGATCGTAAGCTTAAAGTAGTAAAGGTTATACGTATAGGAGTAAGTAAGGTACGGCGGGCTATAGCTAGTAATAAAAGGAAATATAGTTATAAAAAGAAGAAAAGAAAGGAGAGAAGGCGGGCGGCGGAGAGAATTTAAATAAGTATACTATAAGGCTAAAAAGGCCTTATT
>JAPEBW010002415.1:0-12301 GCA_027405785.1 Ophiocordyceps robertsii
AAAACACTATAGACTATAGTCGGGGAAATCCCTTAAATATCCTTAGATATCTTTTAAAAATCGTAATAAGGTTTATCCTATATCTTCCGGGGTGCTTTTATAGTTAAAAACGGGTCGAACTATAGTTAGGATATCCCGCGGAAATCCTTAGAAATCCCTTAAAGATACCGGCGGAATCCGCCTAATAGTTTCTACGGTATCTCTTATAGTTAAATACGTCGTAAACTATAGTTAGGTAGGCTCTTAACTATCCGTAGTTATATCCCGGAAACCTTAGCGGGGTCTAATTAGTAATATTCGTCGTATTTCTTTAGGCGAGCCTTCGTAGTACGTGCTCCGGGCGTTCTTATCGCGGGGTTCTGTAGGGCTTCCTTAAGAGTAAAGTAAGGAGTCCGGGCGTAGCCGTTTAGATTCCGTAATAATAAGCCTAGGCCTCTTTATTCTTAATATCCTTACCCGGTAGCTTAAGGAGTAGACCCGTATTAAGGTTTAAAAAAGTAGCCTTTTTCTTTAGTATAGTAGCGATAAAGATAATAAGCGCGATAATAGCGGAACGGCGGATATATAAAGGAGGTAAGGCGGTAAGTATATAATAAGCTTATAAGAAAGATAAACGCGTTTTTAGTAAAAGAAAAAGAAAAGTAAGCGTATGCGCGAAGTATATAGGAGGCTTTATCCTTAAAGTTAAACATAAGATTAGTAACTAAGCGGCGCGAATAAATAATAAGCTTAATTAAGAATATACGCGTATAGTAAAGCGCCGAATTCTTATTAATAAGGACTACTATAAGCTTACTTTTTAAGGTCGCGCTACTTATAAAAGGGGCGCGGGTCGAAACCCCGCTTATCCTCCCGCCCTTATATTAAGAAGGCGGATAAAGGAGATAAGAAGGTTTACTGCCTATACTATAAGCTTAAAGCGCGGTGCTCCGGACTATAGGCCGCTTAAGTTAAAAGCGGCCTTAGCCTCGCTAAGCCGCATTAAACTACTTAGTAAGCGGGATATACTCGCAGCAAAAAGCGCACCCCCTTTTTCCTTATATAAAGTTATAAGACCTTATATAAAGCAGACTTAGCGCGAATAAGAGGAGGTTTTACTTTAAGCACTTTAGTTTTTCCCTCTTATTTATAAATATCGAATTTCTAAAAACCTAGATTAAGTCCTTAGTATAAACTTAATAATATTAATAATAATAATAATATAATATTCTTAGTATAATATTACCTTTTTATAAGTATAAATAATAATAAGATATTATTTACTATATAATAATTAGTTATAAGTTTATTAAGAAAGTAAAAAGGTGCTTTTATAGTAGTTAAAAGTAAGAAATAATAGTTATATTAATAAAATTGTTTTTTTTAGCTTAAAACGCTTATAATAATTTAACTTTATAACGCGGCTATTATAAAAAGATAGTTTTATAATACTATTAATTAAGTAGTAAAAATAGTAAATAGTATAAGAAGTTATAGTATTACTTAGCTACTTACTTTATTATAAAACTAAAGCTTATAAAAACAAAAGTTTTTTAACTTTAATTATAAAGGCTTATTAACTACTTATTAAGTTAAAACTTAAAGTAAGGCTTCTTACTTAATATATTTATTATACTTAGTTAGCTTATACTATTAGTATTATTCTTATAATTATCTCCTTAAAATAATAATAAACGCTTTTAGCAATTTAATTAAAAGTATATTAAGTATACTATTTATAAAAGATTTAATAATATAAAGTTATAATTATATTCTTAAATAGTATTATTATATAAGTATATATAATTAGAATATAATAGTATATATGCTTAATAATTATATATAATTAAATATAATACTAAATATATTAAGTTATATATAAGGTTAATATAATATTAATTACCTTAAGGTACTTAAAAGTATTATACATATATTAATAACAATATATAAATTAAAATATTATTATATATATTTTTATATATATATTTCTTTTTTTTTTAACTTTTTTATAATAATTTTACCGTTAAGTTTTCTATGCTTTTTCCCTTTTAATTTAGTATATATTTTATACTTTTTTATTATTAGTAATATACTTCGCACTTTTAAGCTATACTTAACTAATAAGCGCGCTAACTTCTTATATTAAATATAGTATTAACTTTTAAATAGTTCGCTATTAAAGTATTATAATTATAATTACGGTTCTCTTTAGGTTCTTAACTTTTTAAGCTAAAAAAGCCGGTATTAATATTAAGAGTTAGTTAAGCTAAGGAGATTCTTAGCTTATACTTACCTTATAATAAGAAAGTACCTTTTAAAAAGGTACTTATACTTAACTTTACGCTTATCCTTAAGGATATAGTAATTAATACGCTTATTAATAACTAGTAAGTATAAAGTAACTTTTTTATTTTTAGTATTAATAGTACTAATAATAATATAACTTTTAAAAAGTAATAATAATAAAATAAATTATGTTTTAAAAACTTAGTAATATTAAGCTATAATGCTTCGCTTATTATACCCTTTTTTTAAAGAAAGCGGCTTAATATAATAAGCAATAATAATAATAATAATAGTAATAATATTTAATTTAATATAAGTAATAGTAAAGCGAATATTTTTATTATTTTATAGGCAAAATATATATAGTTTAAAGTTAAAGCCTATACTATTTATATTAATAGTATAATACTTACGAAACTTTAGTATATATATTATTTTTATATTATTATTATAGCTTTTAAAGTATTTAAGGTAAAGCTTATTAAAGTTATAAAAATTAAGTATACTTTCTTTAATATTATATCCGCGAGGTATAAGTAGTATTATTAATATATAGCTACTTATAATTATATATATTAATAGTTACTTATATTATAAATTAAGTTTATTATTATTATAAGTTAGCTAATTATTTTATAAGTAGCTATAGTTATAGCTAGCGGTTATAATATTATAGTCGCTATATTTAATTATATTTAAGAGATTAATATACTTAATATTAATAATATTAACTTTTTAAAAATAATAGCAATAATAATACTTTTATATTTAAGGAAAAGACTTATTATTGTTTTATTATAAAAGCTTAATATCTTTATAAGGCGTTTAATATTACTAAAATAACTTATTAAAAGGAAAATAGTATTATTAATACTAAGAAGAATATAATAGTAATTAATATATAATTAATATATTAGCGTTTAGCTAATAATCTTTAAGTTTTAGTATAGCGATTATTATACGCTAAATAATAACCGGTATAAGCTGCTTACTTAGTTAACCTTAACGCCGCCTTTTAATATTAATATAGCTAGTTTAAAGTACTATACTTAAAAAGTATAATTAAAACTGTATTTACTTATAAGCAATATAAGCTATATATTTTAGCGATATACGTTACTTATTATAAAGATAGAGGTAAATATTAAACTAATTAAAATATAGCTAGTTAAAAAAGTAAGTATAGAAATATTTCTTTTTTAAATTAATCTAAATAAAAAGACTATTTAATTTTTTTTAAGATACTAGCGAAGTATTAATATAAGTAAAAAATAGTTTAAAATATTTCTTTTTTACTTTTTTATCTCTTTTTTTATTAACAATATAAAGTTATAATAGCTTAGCTTATAGTTTTTTCTTTTATTATTATTATGTTAAGGAGGATTTAGCTTAGCTTTTTATTTTCTTTTAGTTATTTACTTTTACTTACGATTTTCCTCTTTTTATATTTTACTAATTTCTTAATAGTTGCTTTAACTAAAGACATAGTTAATTAGTAGTAAATTAATACTAAGTTAATAAGAAATTATAGCTTAATAAGTAGGTTATTTTTATACTTTTAACGTCTTAGCTTTTACTTAGTTTTATATTTTATTTTTCTTAATTAAGTTTATAAAGTATTTATTAATAAATACTTAGCTATTTACTGTATTTTAGTATTAATTTACTAGTTATACTTTACTAGCTAGCCTTTTTACTTAACTAAGAAAAAAGTATTACTTTTAATACGTTTCTTACTTAGTATATTTTAAACGTTTTATTCGTTTTTTTTATCTTAAAGGTTAATTATTATTATAAGTTTAATATCTTCTTAATTACTTAGCTTTTTCTTTTTAGGTTTTAATAAGCTAATATAAAATATATTTTAAATATATAAATCTTTATTTAAAATAGCTAAACGATAAACTTACTTCTTAATAGCTTATAGTACTTAAAAAGTTTAATCTACTTAAGAGACAACTTTCTTTTTTTATTCTTAAAGTATAAATTCTTTATAAAAAGTATAATAAAGTTACTAACTTTAAGTAAAAGTAGTTAATACTTAAAGCTATAATACTTTATTAATACTTTAGTAGCTTTTTATTAATATTCCTTAAGTTATTATTATAAAGCTTTTAGCTTCTTAATTCTTACTTTTACTTTAAGTACCTCCTCTTTTATAATATTATATTTAATATTAGTATAAAAGTTTAACTAGTAATTAAAAAGGGCTTTATTAAAAAATAGCTTAGTAGTAATATTAATTGCGTTATTATATATAAATTATACTACTTAAAGAAATAATACTTAGTTTATTTTTTAAAACCTTATAAAGTATCTTAAGTAGTAGTATACTACTAAATTTATATATTCCGCTTACTTATTAGTTTAAAAGTAAAATGCTGTTAATAACCTACGTTTTACTTATAAGATAAAATATAAGTTTAATTAAAACTTATTAGTAAATAATAATCTTTTATTTTTAACTATGCCCTTTAAATGTTTATATATTAACTTAACGTTATAATAAAATGTTTTTCCTAGCTTAAACGCGTTTATTACTTAAAAATATAAAATAAAAAAGTAATACTTAGTATATTAGTTTATAATTACTAATATTATATTAACTTTATATTCTTTATATTATACTTTTAATAAACTTATTATAAAGTCTATTAATAGTTCTTTTTTAAATCGCATAAAGAATAATAATAATTATATAGTGCTAGAAAAGCAATACTTTCTTAATATAAAGCCTAAATACACTAAGTATTTTTAGAAATATTAATTAATATTGCTTGCTATTATTATTATTATTAAGTTTATACTAAAGACTTAATTTAAGTTTTTAAAAATTTAATATCTTTAAATTAAAAAGAAAAACTAAAGTACTTAAAGTAAAACCTCCCTTTTTTTGCGCTTAGTCCGCCTTATATAAGGTCTTATAATATTATATAAAGAAAAAAGGGTACGCTTTCCGCTATAAGTATATCCCGCTTACTAAGTAGTTTTACGCGGCTTAGCTAAGCTAAGGCCGCTTTTAACTTAAGCGGCCTACGGCTTAAAGCACTACGCTTTAAGCTTAAGGTATAAATAGTAGTTTACCTTTTATCCCCCCTTAACTATCCCCCTTAATATAAAGGCGGGAGGGTAAGCGAGATTTTAACTTACGCCTTTCTTATAAATAGCATAGCCTTAAAAAGTAGGCTTATAGTAAGCCCCGCTAATAGAAATTCGGCGCCCCGCGGTATATATATATTCTTAATTAAGCTCGTTTTTTATTCGCGCCGCTTAGTTACTAATCTTATATATAGCCGGTCTTAAGAATAAAGCCTCTTATATATTATATACGCTTATACGCTTTTTTCTCTTTTTACTAAAAATACGCTTATTCTTTTTATAAGCTTATTATTTATTTTCCGCCTTGCTTTTATTACGCTTTTATTATTTTGCTATTATTATATTCCCGCTTTTATTATTATTATACTAAAGAGAACAGTTACTTTCTTTAACTTTAATATAAGTTTACTTTTTAAGCTACTAAGTAAAAATACTAAAAATAAAGAGGCTTAAGCTTATTATAGTACTAAGTATAAGATCCCTTACTATATATATATAAGGTGCTTATTAAGCAACGATATACTTATAGTTTTTTAAGGCTACTAAAACTAAGCTTATATATATTTAAGCTATATTTATTATATAAGCACGCATAATTCGCATTATTAATTTTCTTTTAGCTAACTTTATAAAAGCGTATATTACCTACGCTTTAAGTAACTATTCTTATTTTAAAGTAAGTAGTTTTATATTAAACCTGCTTTTATTTTTTAGTTAATCTTTTATATAGCTTATTATTATTAATAAGAACGTGGCCTATAAGCTTTACGCCGCTTAAAAAAAGTTATATAAGTTTAGCCGGCCTATTAAGCGTTCTTTATATATAAGAGTATTACTATTTACACTTATATATATCTCTATTTACACTTACGCCCTATTTTAAAGATACGTACCAACGCCAGCCCGCCCCGCTAACTTATAGTGCCCGCGCCTAGCAAGTACCCGTACCTTCTAAATGCCCGCGCGCCCGCCCGCGCCCACACACGCACACATATTGCACCTTTAAAGCTCTCACCACCTTTAAAGCTCTTACTAAAGACCCTCGCCTACATACATAAGACCCTCGCCCGCACACACATAAGACCCTCGCCCGCATATACATAAGACCCTCGGGCGGCGTTGAGGGCATTAAGGGCGCCGGATTAATTAACGGGCCGCGTTATGCGCGCATCTTACGAGAGCTTTAAAGATACGTTTTTTAAGCGAATTAAGCTATGGCCGAGAGCGCTGCGTGCTGGCTGCGTGTGTAGGCTACGTGTGTATAGGCGCGGGCATTATTTAGAAGGTACGGGTACTTACTAGGCGCGGGCACTATAAGTTGGCGGGGCGGGCTAGCGTTAGTACGTATCTTTAAAATAGGGCGTGAGTGTAAATAGAGATATATGTAAGTGTAAATAGTAATACTTATATATAAAGCTTGCTTTTATAGTAATAAAGCTTTAATAGCGCGCTAATACTATTATAGTATAAGCTTTTATATTTAGTGCCGCCTTTAGCTTAGCCTCTTTTAATAAAAACGTTAAGCTACTTACTTTTACTTTTAGTCGCTTTATTAATAATACGCGTATAGCTTATAAAGCTAACGCTAAGCTTATTAATAAGCTTAATAGTATTATTATAGTTATATATTAAACCGTTTACGCTATAGCTTAAAACGTAAAAAGTATAAAAAATACGTTAGCTATAATAGCTAATTATCTTAGCTTTAGCGGTTATAAGAGCCGGGATATTGCTTTTAAAGGTCGTTTGCCCGACTTAAACTTAGTATAAGCTTATACCGCCTTTACCCCGCTTAAGCCTTTACCCCTTAAAATCCTTATCGTTTTAAAGAACTTTAAAGCTAAGGCTAAAGCTAAGAAAAAAGCTTAAGCTAAGGCTCTTACTTAAGCTTATACTTAAAAGCGCGCTACTTTTACTTAGAAGCTCGCTTATAAAGGGGCGCTTAAAAGTAAAGGTAAGAGAAAAGCTATTAAAGCTAATATTATATTTAACTTAAAAGAGCCTAAGTTTAATATTAGTAAAAAAAAACTAGTAAAAAAGAGAAAAAAAGGGGGCAATAATAAAGTTAAGACTAAGGCCTTTATAAATAAAGGTAGCTTTTAGCTTAGCCTTAATATTATCTTTATCGCTTTTAATATTAAAAGCAGTAATAATAGCGATAGTAATAACCTTACTTTATTTCTTATCTCGCTTACTTTTAGCTTACTTATAAGTTATAATATTCTCTTAGCTATATAAAAGCGCGTTTATAGCTTTTTTAAAGGCAGTGCTTTTAAAGTTAATAACCTTATAGCTACTACTTTTAAGTATATTTATACTACCCCCGCTTTTAACTTAATTAATAAGAAGGGGGAGACTAAAGACTTTAGCTTAAACTTTAAGTACTATTAGTTTTTTGCTTATAGTAAGGCTAAGTCACTCCCTCTTAATTTTCTTATAATACTTAACTCCGCTTAATTAACTAAGTATTACTTTAGTCGCCTTACTTAGCTTAGCTTTATACTACTTTTAACTCTTACTTATACTATAGCTAGTAGCTCTTTAATAGTAAGCACTTTATAAGCTTTAAAGTAAACGCTTTAGCGGGCTATTAATAAGGTAACGTCTTATTTATTTACTTTTACCGCCTTTAAGCCGCTATAAGCGCGGAAAGGGAAAGGTACTAGTTACCCTAACTTATAGTTATAGCTAAGCGGGGCGCCTTTATAATACATCTTAAACTAATAAGCCCGCGGCTACTTTTAGTCGCGCTAAACGTAGTATTAAAGACGATAATAATAAGCTTAGTTATTAAATAAAGTAAAAAGATAATATTAAAAAAGGAGGAAGTATAAAAAGAGCTAGCTAAAGTATTAGCTTAAGGCGGGCTTAATAAGGGCCTTATAAGCTAAATAAAATAAAAAAGGGGGGAAAAGGTTTTTTGCGTTTTAGTACTTTATAGTATTTATTATATTAATAAGTTATCCTTTTAAAGTTAAGCTAAAGGGTTAGTTTAATTAAGTACGCCCCTCTTTAATTATAATATAGCTAAGGTCCTTATATATACTTTCTCCTCCTTTTAATATATTTATATTATAAAGTTAAATTATAATAAGTATCTTAATCTTAATATTACGGAACCCTTAGCGTTTTCTTCGCGCTAAGTAATAAGACGTAATTTATCTAATTTATATTTACTAGCCGGAAAGAGAAAAGAAGACTTAGTGCTAACTATTAAACTAAATAAGGTAAGGGTGTCTTATTATACGGATTTCTTAGGTTAAAACTAGCTTAAAAAGAGAAAAGAAAAAAAGAAAAGGAGTTAAGGGAGGAAGGAGGAAACACCTTCTTTTATAGCTTTTTAAGGCTACTAAATAGCTTTCCTTTTATATACTTTTATTTACTTTTATATACTTATTTATAACTTATACCTTATATAACTTATAAGGTTACTAAACTACTTCTTAAGCTAATAAAAACAGCTTACGCTATCTCTATAACTAGTTATAAGTAATATACGCTTTATTACTTTTAACTAGCTTATAAAACTAAATATCCTTATCTTAAAACCCTTTATAAGATTCTATCTTCTTTTAAATAAAGGCCTTTTACCTTAGCTTTATATAAAGTATCGGTTAATTATATAAGGCATTAATCGATCTATTTAATACTAATCTTATTATTAGCTAAAGCTAGCTTAAGCCGAATATAAGCGTATCTAACCTATACCGCTTATATCTAATACTAGCCGTCTTTAACTATTAAGCTATATCGTCTCTCTTTATAACTACCGGTATTTACTTTAATAGTTATAATTTATAACTAGCGGTATTTACTTTACTAATTACTCCTTTATATTTAGCGGTATTAACTTTACTAGATATTAGTACTTCTTAGTACTTAGGATTATTAATAAAATAAGGTTTCCGTTATATATTCCCCTTTTTAAGGTCTTTTTAAACCTAGAAAGATAAACGTTCCTTTTTTATAGGTTACTCTTAACCTTTAAGAAACTACTTAATATATTTAAAGAAATCCTAATATAAAGAGAGTAATCTTAGGAATTCTTTAAAGAAAATCCTAATCTTTTATCTTTATAGATCTTTTCTAAAGAAAAATCTTATTTAGATTTCCTTTTACTTTTACTATTTAAGATAGTAAAGAAATCCTAGCTTAAAAAAGCTAATACTTCCTTTTAAGGGTTTTATCAATTAAAATCCTTAACTTTTCTTAAAGTATTTCTTAAGTGCTTTATAGGTTCCCCGGTATAATCTAAACTAAGATAGTCTTTTTACTTTACTAAATAAAAGTATTCTTAATTTTCTTTCTTCTTAGTAAGTATAGTCTTTATAATATATTTGCTCTCTTTAACTCTTTTTAAGTCTAGCTCTCTTACTACCTTAGCTTCTTATAAAGTTAGCTTTAATAAAGATATATAGAAAATAGGGTATATAAGTAAACTAGTTAAAAGTTCTAACTTATAATTAGCCTTTCCTATTTTCTCTATAACTTAAAAAGGTCTTATTTTCTTATATTCTTAAGACTTATTAAGTCTATTAATCTTAAGATTTCTCGTTAGAAAATATACTTTATCGCCTTTAAATAAAGAAGATTTTAAAGACTATCTCTTATTATAATAATACGATATCTTCTTAGTAATATATTTTAATTTTAATTTTATAAATCCGTATAAGCTAATTAACTACTTAGAGTTTAATATAGCTTTTTCGGCTATAACTTCTTTAAGTAAAGAAGATCTATAGGCTTTAAGTATAAAACTATAATTCGCGTATACTAAAGTATTCTTAATAAGCTTAAAATAAAAGGTATTATACGCTAACTACGCTATAAAGAATCTAAGAAGCTAATTATCTTATTAATAATTTATATAGCTTTTAAGGTATTGCTTAAGCGTTTAATTTAATCGTTTTATTATTCTGTTTATAATAAGGTAAAAAGCAGTAAATAATTTATGCTTTATACTTAAGACTTACGTTAAACCTTATTAAAAATTCGAAATCAATTTCTAATCCTTATCCGAAATAATCGAACTTAGAAATCCTCGATTAGCTATAATATATCTTATAAAAGTATAAGATAACTTTTTTATATTTATAGCTTTATATATTAAAATAAAATAGCTATACTTCGTAAGACGATTAACTATAACTAAAATAGAATCGTATTCTATATTAGTCGTAGGATTTATAGACTTTAGTAATTTTATAATAAAGTCTAAGGCTATAAAGTCTTAAGGTCTTAAAAAGACTTTTAAAAGAATTAAGTTACTATAAGGCTTATATTATATAGCCTTACTCTTATTATATACTTCGCATAACTTAATAACTCTTTAAAGTTTCTTATAGAGGTTATAAGTATTATAATAGTTTTTAATCCTATTATATGTTTTTATAATACTTTAATATCCGTATTAAGGGTGCGAATAAAAATCTATTATAACTATTTTCTTAGTCTTTAGGGTAAGGAATAGCTTATATTTATAAAACGCTATTTTTCCCTCCTACTAAAGATTCTTATATCTTTTCTTATTTAAGTTCTTATAAGAATTCTTAAGTAATTTTAAAGTAGTAAGATCTCCTTATATATTAAATAGTATATATAACGTCTTTAAATTTAAATTACCGTTATTATTTAAGAATAATAAGGTCTCTTTATAAGGCTCTTTTTTATTATTAAGGTTCGGTCGTCGGCTAATTATATTAGCTTAGTTATTATTAAAACCTTTCTTATAAATAATTTTAAAATTAAATTCTAAAAGGAATTTAGCCTATCTTATTTACTTAGCATTTAACTACTACGTCGTGGCAGAATAACTAATATTCTTATAATCTATATAAACCTTAAGTTTATATTTATTCCTTAAAATATAATAATGAAATTCTTTAAAAGCGTATATAATAGCTTAGAATTAGTTATCGTAAATAAAGTAATAAATCTCTATACTTACTAGCTTCTTTAAGTAAAACGCTATAGGTTTAAGAATATTGTTTTTATCGCGCTAGCTTAGCTACGCGCTTAATGTAAAATTAAAAGCATCCGTTTTTAATTTTAACGGCTTCTTTATATTCTAGGTATTTAATATAGGTTCTTTAATAAGTAATCCTTTAATTTTTTAAAAAGCTTCGTCTATTTTTAAGTTCTACTTAAAAGGGTCTGTTTTAACTTCTTTTAATACTAATAATATCGGTATAATTATCTTAGAAAAGTCTAATATAAACTTCTTATAATAATTTATATATCTTATAAAGCTTTAGATTTCCTTAATATTTATAGGAATAAGCTAATCTTTAATTATAAAAATCTTTTAAAAGTCTATCCTTATATAAAAAAGAGTATTTATATGCCTTAAAAATTCTACTTTATATATATAAAAGCTATATTTTTCTAGTAAAATAAATAAGCTAGCTTTTCTTAATACTATTAGCACTATATTCACTTTCTTATAGTGTTGCTTTAATATATTAAAGTATATAATAATATTATTTATATAAGCCGTATAGAAACGGTCTAAGTAAGGATTTAATATATTATTAATTCTCTTTTAAAAGGTTGCTAGTATATTAGTTAATCTTAAAAGTATAACTAAAAATTCGTAAAGTCTATATTGCGTTCCGAAGGCTATTTTAAATTCGTTTCCTTCTTTAATACGTATTTAGCTATAAGCAGATTTAAGGTTAACCTTAGTATACTATTGCTTATTAGCTAACTTATCTTTTATTTCGCTTATAGGAGGTAATAAAGTCCGGTCTTTTATTCTATCGTTATTTATCTCTTTAAAATCGATATAAAGTTAAGTTTTTTCTTTATCTTAACTATTCTTTAAAGCTGTTAAGGTGCAAATCCGCTATATCCGCTATATACGTTATTTATCCGACTATGTAATAACTAGCGCGCAATGTTTTTACATAGTTAGACGGATTGATATTTTGTAGTTAAG
>JAPEBW010002416.1:0-12285 GCA_027405785.1 Ophiocordyceps robertsii
AGTAAGGCGTAGCTAGAACTAGCTAAAGTCGTTATAGTAACTAAGTAGATTACCTATCTATATATCGCTAGTCTTAGCCGGACTATCTTAACTTCGGCTTTAATCTTTTTATAAGCCCCGATTTATAAGACCGATATAAAGTTAATAAGGTCCTTTTAGTAAGAAACTAAAAAGTCTTAGCTAAGTAATATATTAGCCGCTAAGCGTTTTACTATCTAGGCGCCGATCCTTACCTTTATAACCGCGAGGCTACTATTTAGCCTTCTTAGTATATAGGCGGTAAATTCCGCCTATCTAATAGTAGCTATCCTTCTTACTTCTTAAATAGGAATTCGTTAAGAGGAGTTTATAGTTACGTCCTAAAAGGTCTTTACTAAGTCGGCTTAAATAAGGCTTTAGTCTGCCCCGGTGTCCGCATAGGCTTTAATACTTATCCTAGGCCCTTCTTTTCCGTAAACTAATAAGTATGCGTAGGTAAATCGTAACGGCCTATTAAGGTTTAATAGCTAAACGTTAAGGGAAGCCTTAACTATCTAAACGTTCTATAGCTTCCGAATAACTGCTTGCTATACTAAGCTGCGTCTTTATATAGCAACGTCGCGGTTAAGGTTAAGGGGGTGTTTATCTTTAACGTATTAGTAAAGCTTATTCTTTAAGGGGAATGCTTTGCTATAAAATCCGCATGCTTTATCGGCTTCCTATACTAAGTCTGCTATAATATAGATTGCGGTTTCCTTTAAGCTCTTATCGGTATCCGACTAAGCTCCTTTTATATCGTACTCTTTATCCCTTAAATAGTCGTCGGTCTTTACTATAGTACCTTCCTTAATCGCGGGGTATGCCCGTTTTAGCTTTAGCGTTAGCAAGTATATAGTCTTAAAGGTCCCTTCTCTCTTTAGCCGGAGGACCTTAACTTATATTCTTAGCTATTTAGGCGGGTTTCTTCCTTAACTTAGCGAGCGCTATAAGGTCTAAGGTATATCCGCCCTTACCGGGCGGTTTAAAAACGTAACCCTTAGTCCTAGCGAGCCTTTAATAGATAGCTAAGGCGTCCTAAACTATCCTCTAAGTATATATAGGGTATAGCTAGTCGGCCCTCGCCTTTTTATAGGTTAGACTTATTTCTTTTACGCTAATAAGTACTTTTAAGATCCTTAAGTGTATTTAACTTATAGCTAAGGAAGAATTTCCTTATATTCGTTAATTTATCTATTAATATCCTCGTTCTTTACTAAGCGTCGTAAGGATTCTTATAAGTAGATATCTAGCTTTTAGTAGATTACTATAGTTAGGTAGTCTGGCTAGTAAAGCGCGGCCTTAGCTTTATATCGTAGGCGTAATATCTAAGACTTAAAGTCGGATCTTATTACTATATCTTTAATAGTAAAGTGCTCTTTATTAAGTGCCTATATCGCTATATTTAAGCGGATTCTAAACTATTTTTATAAGGCGGATATCTATCGGCTTAGTCTAACGCTAAGCTTATTAAGTTCTTCTTATTATAGTTCCGAGAGGTCCTTAAAATACTATTCCGCTATACTTCCTTAAAAGAAGGAGGGTAGTTAGATAGCTAATTCGTCCGCATAGGCCTCGCCTTTACTAGCGTTTTAGCAGATAGAGTCGATAAAACGGTTAACTCTTCGGAACGTATTAGCTTTATCGTCTTCTTAAACTTCGTCGAAGGATGCTTTTAAAGGTCTTAATAGGTTAAATCTCCTTATGTCCTCGGCTTATAATTAAGGTTTTTCCCGGGGCTTAATAAGCGCGTTTTCTTTTCTTAGTGCTTAAAGGAGACTAAGGAATTATTCGTTTAATATTATTACTATTCCTACTAAGGGGCTTAAGGCTATGCTTAGTCTTAGTATCTACGCGCTTAATATAGATAGGTTTAACCCGCTAAGGGTATCGCTTACCGCGTTCTTATCGCTTATTATTAAGGTCTTAGTCTTAATACTCTCGCTAAGCGCTTAACCTTCTATTTTATATATATCCTAGAATCCGGTATACTATAAGGCCCTTAGCGTAAGAAGCTCGTTTTTATTAATTAAGAGTCCCGAAAATGCCTTAGTTAGCGCGGCTATAGCGGACGAGGCTAAACGGTAATACTAAACTAAGAAACTGCCGGGTATCCTCCGAGGCGGATTTCCGGTTAAGGCCCTTAGGCTAAACTCTATTAGCAGTACGCGGTAGAAATATCCGCTAAGCTTATCGTCCCGGGAAAAGAGTAACTTTATTATAAGCTCGATTTAAAGGGTATTTAGCGGGCGGGGAGCCGGATAGTTTTAAGGTCGGCTTATCTTTACTTCTTCTATTTAAAGGATAATCGATCCGTCTAAGCAATACCGAATTTAGTTTACTTAGTTATATAGATTTTATCGTTTTATAGTCTATCTTTCGTTAGTATTCTAAAAGCGGATTGCCTCTTAAAGGGTAGTGGTCTTAGCTTAGCTAAGCGGGACTCGTTTTATATCCTATCTAGCTCCGTAAGCTATCGCGGTATAGTACCTTAAAAAGGGGTAAAGGAGATTATTAAACCGGTATACTTAGTAGGCCGCGGCCTCTTCCGCTCTTATAGCCTACTTATCTCGGAGTTTTATTATAAGCGCGTTAAGGAAGAGGTGCTTATTATTAAGGTTAGACTTAAAGGCTAATAAGAGCTTCCTACTAAAGAAAATATCGTTTAGTATCTAACTTCCTATAGGATAAGTACTTAATCGTGCGATATAGTCGCTCTTAGCTTAGCGGATATTTAGGGGATTTCCGTTTAGATAAGTAGGAATTGCTACTATTTACTACGCCTTACGGCATAAGGATAGGGGGATAGGGCGCGGACTAATTACCGCCGGTTAAGGCCGGTACTACGGACTAATTACCGCCGGTCGGGGCCGGTACTGCGGACTAATTACCGCCGGTCGGGCCGGTATAATAAACTAATTACCGCACGTAAACGTATATAAGGGTTTAGAAATAGTAAAAAGCTTATCTATTTCTTAAAGGCATAGCTAGCTACTTTATACTTAGTTCTCTAAGCTAATTTTAAGGATCTTTAACTATACTATCTATAGTACGTAGAGTAAACTATAGATATCCTCGTAAAATCGCTTAATAAACTAAGTATAAGCCCGGTTAGAAATACTATAGACTATAGTCGGGGAAATCCCTTAAATATCCTTAGATATCCCTTAAAAATCGCGGTAAGGTTTATCCCGTGTCTTTTAGGGTGCTTCCGTAGTTAGAAACGGGTTAAACTATAGTTAAGATATCCCGCGGAAATCCTTAAAAATCCCCTAAAGATACCGGCGGAATCCGCTTAATAGTTTCTATAGTATCTCCTATAGTTAGATACGTTATAAACTATAGTCGGGTAGGCTCCTAACTATCCGTAATTATATCCCGGAAACCTTAGCGGGGTCCGACTAGTAATATTCGTTATATCTCCTTAGGCGAGCCTTTATAGTGCGTGCTCCGGGCGTTCCCGTCGCGGGGTTCCGTGGGGCTTCCTTAAGAGTAAAGTAAGGAGTCCGGGCGTGGCCGTTTAGATTCCGTAATAAGGAGTATAAGGCTTATTACTATCTTTTCTCTTAAAAGAGGGCTCTTTATTTATTTCTTTAAATTTAAGGTCTTTAAGATTATAGCTACTATTATTTTTTATATTTAAAGGCATAATATTCGTATTAAAATAAGGAGCGTTTTTATTATCTTTATTAATAGTTTATAAGGAAGTTCTATACTAATAATTATCCTTAGTCTTAAAAGCATTTCTTTATTAATCGTTTAAGCTTTTAGCTTTTAACTTAACTTTAAGTTCTTCTTTATAAAGACTTTTTATAAGCGAACTAGTCTTAAACGGACTAAGGGTTAGTATAATAAGCTTAGTATCGATTTTAATATCTTTAGTTAAAGGTAATAGTAAAGTATATCGCGGATTATAAGCTAAAAGGGCATTATTTTTATAAATAAGTATATTCCTTCTTTTAAAGGAATTCCTCTTCTTAATATAATCTTTTGCGATATAGCCTTTCTTTATATAATTAAAGCATCGAATAGCTTTTTTAGCGGGCTTTAGCGGGCTTGCTTTAAAGGTATTAAGGTTTATTGCGTTATAACTTAAGTCGCGCTTTTGCTTTTTATTATTTTTCTTAATAACCCCGCTAAGAGTTAAATAGTATTTTCTTTATTACCCGCGTTCGTATTACTTATTATCTATCTAGACCGCTAAACTAATATAGTTTAATAGCGTCTTTAGCTTATTTAAGCGGTAAATTTCGTTTTTAACTTCTTTCTTAAGTTTTTCGTAAAACGTAGCTATAAAGGTATCGTTTTCCTATTTTAGCTTAAAAGTTATCTATTAAAATCGAGCTACGTAAGCCGATTAAGATATAACTTACTTAAGGCTTCTTAATTTATACTCTATTAATCGTTGCTTATATATAATTTTAAACGTTTTTTATAGAGCTTCTTTAAAGTTATTAAAATTCTTAAAAATATTCTTCGTCTTAGAATTCTTATTTTTAAGACTATTATCTATATAGTCCTTAAGAATTAGTTCGAACTATATTACTGCTAAGTATAATAAAAACCTTATTTTATTAATAATCTTAAGTACTAAGAAAGTACTAATATTTAGTAAAGTATATACCGCTAAATATAAAGGAGTAATTAGTAAAGTAAATACCGCTAGTTATAAAATATAACTATTAAAGTAAATACTAGTAGTTATAAAAGAGATAATATAGCTTAATAGTTAAAGATAGCTAATATTAGCTATAAGCGGTATAGGCTAAACGCGCTTATATTTAGCTTAAGTTAGCTTTAGCTAGTAATAGGATTTATATCGCACGATTAACTAATGCTTTATATAATTAACTAATACTTTATATAAAGCTAAGGCGGGAGGCCTTTCTTTTAAAAGAGAATAGAATCTTATAAAAGGTTTTAAGATAAGGATATCTAGTCTTATAAGCTAGTTATAAGTAATAAAGCGTATATTACTTATAACTAGTAATAAAGATAGTATAAGCTATTTTTATTAGCTTAAAAAGTAGTTTAGTAACCCTAAAAGTTATATAAGGTATAAGTTATAAATTAGTATATAAAAGTATATAAAAGCATATAAAAGGAAAGCCTTTTAGTAGCCTTAAAAAGGTAGAAAAGGAGGTCCTTCCTCCTCCTTTCTTTAACTCCTTTCCTTTCTTTCTTTCTTTTTCTTTAGCTAGTTTTAACCTAAGAAATCCGCATAATAAGATACCCTTACCTTATTTAGTTTAATAGCTTATACTAAGTCTTCTTCTCTATTTCCGGCTAATAAATTTAAATTAAATAAATTATATAAAACTACTTAATGTACGAAAAACGTTAAGGGTTCCGTAATATAAAACTAGCTTATAAGAATCTTTACGAACTTAATAGCTTTAATAAAGAATACTTAGTATTTATATACTTAGTAAGTTCTTTAAGCTATTAAGTAAAAAAAAGGTATTTATTATAATTACGTTTATTTAATTATAGTAAATAAAAGAAGAATATTTACTTTTACGATACTATAGCTAACTAGTTAGCTATAAGCTAGTTTAAGGTAGTTAGAGCTTTCTTACTACCTTATAAGCTTTATAGATAGTAGTTTTATTTTAAAGATTAAAGCTCTTAAACCCTATACTAAAGAATTAGCTAAGCTATAAAAGTTTATTACTTCTCTTAAAGCTTATTTTTAGTTTTATCTTACTATAATAAATTAAGAAGTAGTAAAGGTAATATTTATATTTAGTTGCTTATAAGGCTTAGTAGTAATATAGTTTAAACCGATTCTTAAGGACTATATAGATAATAGTCTTAAAAATAGGAATTCCGAGATAAAGAATATTTTTAAGAATTTCGATAACTTTAAAAAAGCTCTATAAAAAAAGTTCGGAATTATAAATAAGCAACGATTAGCAAAGCATAAACTAAAAAGCCTTAAGTAAGTTACGTCTTTATCGGCTTACGTAGCTCGATTTTAATAAATAACTTCTAAGCTAAAATAGGAAGACGATGCCCTTATAGCTACGTTTTATAAAGGACTTAAAGAAGAAGTTAAAGACGAAATTTACCGCCTAAATAAGCTAAAGACGCTATTAAACTATATTAATCTAGCGGTCTAGATAGATAATAGGCAATATAAACGCTAGTAATAAAGAAAACACTATTTAACTCTTAGCGGGGTTATTAAGAAAAATAATAAGAAGTAAAAGCGCGACTTAGGTTATAACGTAATAAACTTAAATACTCTTAAAGCGAGCCCGCTAAAGCCCGCTAAAAAAGCTATTTAATGCTTTAATTATATAAAAGAAGGCTATATTATAAGAGATTATATTAAGAAAAAGAATTCCTTTAAGGGAAGAAATATACTTATTTATAAGAATAATGCCTTTTTAGCTTATAATCCGCGATATACTTTACTACTACCTTTAACTAAGGATACCGAAATCGATACTAAGCTTATTATGCTAACCCTTAGTCCGTTTAAGACTAATTCGCTTATAAAGGGTCTTTATAAAGAAAAACTTAAAGTTAAGCTAAAAGCTAAAAGCTTAAACGATTAGTAAAAAAATGCTTTTAAGACTAAGGATAATTATTAGTATAGAACTTCTTTATAGACTATTAATAAAGACGATAAAAACGCTCTTTATTTTAATACGAATATTATACTTTTAAATATAAAAGATAATAGTAGCTATAATCTTAAAGACCTTAAATTTAAAGAAATAAACGAAAAGCCTTTTTTTAAAAAAGAAAATAGTAATAAGCTTTATACTCCTTTTATAAAATATCTTAATATAGTAATTACTATTAAGAATAAGGTATATAAGTAGCTTTCTTAGACTAAATACTATAATAATAACTACCTTATATACCTTTTAAATAAGTAAGGAAGCGGCTAGTTTCTTAAACTAAGAAAGACTTATAATAAACCCGCTATAACGATTAAGGAACTTATTATTAATATTAAGGTTTTTATAAAAAACCTTAAGGAGGATATCGAAGCTAATAAAGAGGAACTTTTATAAGAAAATATCGATAACCGGATTAAAATTAAATAACTTTTACTTTTTAAGTAGTATAATAAAACGACTATCGAAAACCTTTAAGATAGTAACCTAGCTTTAACGAATAAGATAATTAAGCTAAAGGAAGATTATATATCTCTTTATATATATATTACTAATTTAATTAAAGATAAAGATAATCTTAAGAAAAAGAACGACGAGCTAGCTAATAAGCTTAAAGAAAATATAGAATTCCTTAACTTAGCTATTAAAGATACGTTTAAACGATATAGTAAGTATTTCGAGACTAATTATAATCTTTGCAATAAGAATTATAATTTAAAAATACTATTATAAGTAAAAGAATTCTTAAATAAAATGCTTAAAAATTAGCTAAAAGCTAAATAGTAAGAGCTTAACGACTAAAAACAATAAAAAGAGATTAATTATATTAAAGGTATTAAAATTATTAATAAAGTAGTTAAAAACTATAAAGCTAGTAAGGATTTAGTTTTTAAAGCTTATAAAGAGCTTAGTTACTTAAATAAACTAGTTCCGTAAAAAGAATTAAGATTTACTAAGAAGTTAGTAAATAAAGCAAAGAACTAACGAGCTTAAGAATAATAAGGCTATTTCTTAGTAAATAGAACTTACTTACGTTAAATAATAATTCTTAAAGTATAAAAATAACCCTTTTATTAAAATTAAGAGGATATCGCCTTAACGTATTAATAGGTTATAGTGCGATAAGTAGCTATATTTCCCTTATAATAGTAAATCGTTTAAAATTACGTTATAAAAGAAAAGATAAGCCTTATATACTTCTTTTA
Source organism: Ophiocordyceps robertsii (assembly GCA_027405785.1). Taxonomy (NCBI): domain Eukaryota; kingdom Fungi; phylum Ascomycota; class Sordariomycetes; order Hypocreales; family Ophiocordycipitaceae; genus Ophiocordyceps; species Ophiocordyceps robertsii. The sequence continues at coordinate 7,853 of JAPEBW010002416.1, forward strand.
ATAAAAGGATTACCCTTTAAGTATAATAATAGTAAGATTATGCTAAAGACTAATCCTCTTAAGTATATAATTAGGATTTATAACTTTAAAGATTCCTTTAACGTCTTAGCTATTAGCTATAATATTATATTAAGACTACCCTTTTTATTAAAAAATAATCCTATAATAAATTAAGATAAAGGCCTTTTAAGGTTTAAAGACGATACCTTAAATATTTTACTTTATAGTTTAATAAAGGACGACCTTAAAATATAACCCTTAAATAATTTAAATATAGTAATACTTAACGATAACTATATAAGGAATAGTAATAATAAGGATAATAAAGCTTCCTATATAGATATAAATATTATATTAATAGATATTATAATAAATAATAATAAGATAACTAGTACGACTAAAGATAATATAACTACGACTAGTATAATATAAGCGAAAATAACGCTAAACCTTCGTAAAGAAAATACTAAAAGCCTTAAAAATAATTATAAAGCTACTTATAATTTATTAAAAGAAAATCTATTAAATACCTTAAGAGATATTAAGTAGTAATATCCTAAGTAAAAAGATAAGATTAAGAAGAAACGGAATAAAAGAAAGATTAAGAATAAGATATATAAGATTAGCTTATAGTATTTAGAAGGTACTATTAATTTAAAGCACCTTAAAGAGCGAATATAGTATATAAGACGTTTAAAAGGTACTATTAACTTAAAATACCTTAAGGATCGTTATTTAAAAATACTTAGAAATATACTAAAAAGATATTTTAATATATTTACGCCGCTACTTAAAGATAAACTACTACTATAAGGTAGTTAGGATTACGAAATTAAGTTAAAAAAAAGCTTTAAGCCTAGATTTTATAAGATATATAACTTAAATAAAAAGTATTTAAAGTTATTAAAAGAATATATTAATAAAAACCTACGAAAAAGTTATATTTAAAAGTCTAAATTAAAGTATAGAGCTCTTATATTATTTACTCCGAAGAATAGTAAAGATAAAGAGAAAACTTAACTTTATATCGATTTTAAAGAGATAAATAACGATATAATAAAAGACCGGACTCCGTTACCTTTTATAAGCGAGATAAAAGATAGACTAGCTAATAAGTAGTAGTATATTAAGGTTAACCTTAAATCTGCTTATAGCTAAATACGTATTAAAAAAGGAGACGAATTTAAAATAGCCTTCGGAACGCAATACGGACTTTACGAATTTTTAGTTATGCCTTTAAGATTAACTAATATACCGGCAACCTTTTAAAAGAGAATTAATAATATATTAAATCTTTATTTAAACTATTTTTATACGGCTTATTTAGATAATATTATTATTTACTTAAATATACTAAAGCAATACTATAAAGAAGTCGATATAGTGCTAAAAGCGTTAAGAAAAGCTAGCTTATATATCTTACCGGAGAAATATAGCTTTTATATATAAGAAGTAAAATTCTTAAAGCATATAATTACTCCTTTTTATATAAGGATAGACCTATAAAAGATTTTTATAATTAAAGATTAGCTAATTCCTATAAATATTAAGGAAATCTAAAGCTTTATAGGATATATAAATTATTATAGGAAGTTTATATCGGACTTTTTTAAGATAATTATACTAATTTTATTAGTATTAAAGAAAGCTAAAACGGACCCTTTTAAGTAGAACTTAAAAGTAGACGAAGCCTTTAAAAAAATTAAAGGATTACTTATTAAAGAACCTATATTAAATACTTATAATATAAAGAAGCCGTTAAAATTAAAAACGGATGCTTTTAATTTTATATTAAGCGTATAGCTAAGTTAGCGCGATAAAAACAATATTCTTAAACTAATAGCTTTCTATTTAAAGAAGCTAGTAAGTATAGAGATTTATTATCCTATTTATAATAAAGAATTCTTAGCTATTATATATACTTTTAAAGAATTTCGGCATTATATTTTAAAGAATAAATATAAACTTAAGGTTTATACGGATTATAAGAATATTAGTTATTTTGCTATAACGTAGTAGTTAAATACTAAGTAAATAAGATAAGCTAAATTCCTTTCGGAATTTAATTATAAGATTATTTATAAAAAAGGTTTTAAGAATAACTAAGCTAATACTATTAGCTAATAACTAGACCTTAATAATAAAAAAGAGCCTTATAAAAAGACCTTATTATTTTTAAATAATAATAGTAATTTAGAGTTAAAGATATTATATATACTATTTAATATATAAGGAGATCTTATTACTTTAAAATTACTTAAGAATTCTTATAAGAACCTAAATAAGAAAAGATATAAGAATCTTAAGTAAGAAAGAAAAATAGCGTTTTATAAAAATAAGCTATTCCTTACCTTAAAGACTAAGAAAATAGTTATAACGGATTTTTATTTATACTTATTATATAGATATTATAGTATTACGAAAACCTATAATAAAATTAAAAACTATTATAATACTTATAACCTCTATAAGAAAATTTAAGGAGTTATTAAGTTATGCGACGTATATAATAAAAGCAAGGCTATATAATATAAGCCTTATAGTAACTTAATTTCTTTAAAAGTTCCTTTAAGACCTTAAGACTTTATAGCCTTAAACTATATTATAAAACTACTAAAGTTTATAGATCTTACGACTAGTATAAAATACGATTTTATTTTAGTTATAGTTAATCGTTTTATAAAGTATAGCTATTTTATTTTAACGTATAAAGCTATAAACATAGAAAAGTTATCTTATACTTTTATAAGATATATTATAGCTAATTAAAAACTTTTAAGTTCGATTATTTTAAATAAGGATCGGAAATTTATTTCGAAATTTTAATAAGGCTTAACGCAAGCCTTAAGTATAAAGCATAAATTATTTACTGCTTTTTACCTTATTATAAATAAAATCATAAAACAATTAAATTAAACGCTTAAGCAATACCTTAAAAGCTATATAAATTATTAGTAGGATAATTAGCTTTTTAAATTGCTTATAGTATAGTTAGCGTATAATACCTCTTATTTTAAGCTTATTAAGAATACTTTAGCATTCGCGAATTATAGCTTTATACCTAAAGCCTATAAGTCTTCTTTACTTAAAGAAGTTATAGCCGAAAAAGCTATATTAAACTTTAAGCAGTTAATAAGCTTATATAGATTTATAAAATTAAAATTAAAATATATTGCTAAAAGGATATCGTATTATTACGATAAGAGATAGTTTTTAAAACCTTTTTTATCTAAAGGCGATAAAGTATATCTTTTAATAAGGAATCTTAAGACTAATAGACTTAATAAGTCTTTAGATTATAAAAAGATAGGACCTTTTAAAGTTATTAAGAAAATAGGAAAGGTTAATTATAAGTTAAAACTTTTAACTAGTTTACTTATATACCTTATTTTTTATATATCTTTATTAAAGCCGACTTTACGGAATACTAAGGTAGCACGAGAGCTAGACTTAAAAAGAGTTAAAGAGAGCGAATATATAGTAAAGGCTATACTCGCTAAGAAAATAGAAAATTAAGAATACTTTTATTTAGTAAAGTAAAAGGATTATCTTAGTTTAGATAATACCTAAGAACCTATAAAGCACTTAAGAAATGCTTTAAGAAAAGTTAAGGATTTTAATCGATAAAACCTTTAAGAGGAAGTATTAGCTTCTTTAAGCTAGGATTTCTTTACTATCTTAAATAGCGGAAGTAAAAGGAAATCTAAAAGAGATTTTTCTTTAGAAAAGGATCTATAAAGATAAAAGAATAGGATTTTCTTTAAAGAATTCTTAAGGTTACTCTTTTTAAAGTAGGATTTCTTTAAATATTTAGATAGTTTCTTAAAGGTTAAGAATAACTTAAGAGAAAAAAGAACGTTTATCTTTCTAAGTTTAAAAAGACCTTTAAGAGGGGAATATATAATAAAAACCTTATTCCGTTAGCAATCCTAAGTACTAAGAAGTACTAATATCTAGTAAAGTAAATACCGCTAAATATAAAGGAGTAATTAGTAAAGTAGATACTGCTAGTTATAAGATATAACTATTAAAGTAAATACTAGTAGTTATAGGAGAGATAATATAGCTTAATAGTTAAAGATAGCTAGTATTAGCTATAAGCGGTATAAGTTAAATATGCTTATAATCGGCTTAGGTTAGCTTTAGCTAGTAATAGGATTTATATCGCATAATTAACTAATACCTTATATAATCGACTAATACCTTATATAAAGCTAAGGCGGGAGGCCTTTCTTTTAAAAGAGGATAAAATCTTATAAAAGGTTTTAAGATAAGGATATTTAGTCTTATAAGCTAGTTATAAGTAATAAAGCGTATATTACTTATAACTAGTAATAGAGATAGCGTAAGCTATTTTTATTAGCTTAAGAAGTAGTTTAGTAACCTTATAAGTTATACGAGGTATAAGTTATAGATTAGTATATAAAAGTATA
>JAPEBW010002417.1:0-12261 GCA_027405785.1 Ophiocordyceps robertsii
CTAAAAGTTCCTTTAAGACCTTAGGACTTTATAGCTTTAGACTTTATTACGAAATTACTAAAGTCTATAGATTTTATAACTAATATAAAATACGATTTTATTTTAGTTATAGTTAATCGCTTTATAAAATACGGCTATTTTATTCTAAAGTATAAAGCTATAAACGTAGAAAAGTTATCTTATACTTTTATAAGATATATTATAGCTAATCGAGGACTTCTAAGTTCGATTATTTCGGATAAGGATCGGAAATTTATTTCGAATTTCTAGTAAGGCTTTATGCAAGCCTTAAGTATAAAGCATAAATTATCTACTGCTTTTTACCTTATTATAAACGGAATAATAAAACGATTAAATTAAACGCTTAAGCAATACCTTAAAAGCTATATAAATTATTAGTAAGATAATTGGCTTTTTAAATTGCTTATAGTATAGTTAGCGTATAATACCTTTTATTTTAAGCCTATTAAGAATACTCCGGTATTCGCAAATTATAGCTTTATACTTAAAGCTTATAAGTCTTCCTTACTTAAGGAAGTTATAGCCGAAAAAGCTATATTAAACTCCGAGTAGTTAATAAGCTTATATAGATTTATAAAATTAAAATTAGAATATATTGCTAAGGAAATATCGTATTATTATAATAAGAGATAGTCTTTAAAACCTTCTTTATCTAAAGGCAATAAAGTATATCTTTTAACGAGGAATCTTAAGACTAATAGACTTAATAAGTCTTTAGATTATAAAAAAATAAGACCTTTTAAAGTTATAAAGAAAATAAGAAAGGTTAATTATAAGTTAGAACTTTTAACTAATCTACTTATATACCTTATTTTTTATATCTCTTTATTAAAGCCGACTCTATAAAATGCTAAAGTAGTAAGAGAGCTAGACTTAAAAAGAGTTAAAAAAAGCGAATATATAGTAAAGACTATACTCGCTAAGAAAATAAAAAATAAAAAATACTTTTATTTAATAAAGTAAAAGAACTATCTTAGTTTAGATAATACTTAAGAACCTATAAAGCACTTAAGAAATGCTTTAAGAAAGGTTAAGGATTTTAATCGATAAAACCCTTAAGAGGAAGTATTAGCTTCTTTAAGCTAGGATTTCTTTATTGTCTTAGATAGTAAAAGTAAAAAGAAATCTATATTAGATTTTTAAGAGAAAGATTTATAAAGATAAAAAGATTAGGATTTTCTTTAAATAATTCCTAAGGCTACTTTCTTTAAAGTGGGATTTCTTTAAATGTTTAGATAGTTTCTTAAAGGTTAAAAGTAACTTAAAAGAAAAAGAACGTTTGTCTTTTAAGGTTTAAAAAGACCTTAAAGAGGGGAATATATAATAGAAACCTTATTCCGCTAGTAATCTTAAGTACTAAGGAAGTACTAATATCTAGTAAAGTATATACCGCTAGATATAAAAGAGTAATTAATAAAGTAGATACCGCTAGTTATAAGATATAACTATTAAAGTAGATACTAGTAGTTATAAGGAGAGACGATATAGCTTAATAGTTAAAGACGGCTAGTATTAGCTATAAGCAGTATAGGCTAGACGCGCTTATATTCGGCTTAGGTTAGCTTTAGCTAGTAATAGGATTTTTATTATAAAGATCGACCGATGCCTTATATAAGACTAAGATAGGAGGCCCTTCTTTAAAAGAGGATAAAATCTTATAAAAGGTTTTAAGATAAGGATATTTAGTCTTATAAGCTAGTTATAAGTAATAGAGCGTATATTACTTATAACTAGTAATAGAGATAGCATAAGCTATTTCTATTAGCTTAAGAAGTAGTTTAGTAACCTTATAAGTTATACGAGGTATAAGTTATAGATTGGCATATAAAAGCAAATAAAAGCATATAAAAGAAAAGCCTTTTAATAGCCTTAGAAAGTTATAAAAGGAGGTCCTTCCTTCTCCTTCCCTTAACTCCTTTCCTTTCCTTCTTTTTTCTTCTTTAGCTAGTTTTAACACGAGAAATCCGTATAATAAGATACCCTTACTTTATTCGGTTTAGTAGTTTATACTAAGTCTTCTTCTCCCTTTCCGGCTAGTAAATTTAAATTAGATAAATTATATAAGACTACTTAACATATAAAAAACGTTAAGGGTTCCGTAATACTAAGCTACCTACTTAAGTACCTCGAACAGCTAAGAGCTAGGGGCTTAAGGGTTTTATGCTTAGGTAATACCTATAAGCTACTATTATAAATATAAGGAGTGTATATATTAAGGCCTTATACTTATTTTACTGCGAGAGCCTTAAGTATAGCCTTAGCCCTTATTTATAAGGGTTAGCTATATATATATAAAGGCACCCCTTAAACATACATTCTTTCTTAGCTAGCTAGACACTATGATTAACTTTTAAAGCTCCTTCTTTTTATAGGTTATAGCCCTTACGCGCTGCGAAATTACTACCTTAACCTCTTTACTTTAATTACCTTAATTATTTTAATTATCTTAATTATATTTTAAACCTTTTAACTTATAAGCCCTTAAAGATTTAAGTAGCGGCAGCTCGAGATATTAAACCTATTACTACCTATATAATAACATAAACTAATAGCCTTAACTAAGTATATCGTATAAGACGCACATACTTAAAAAGGAAATAACTTTATAGCTATATTTAGCTAACTTTATATCTATATTATAAGTAGTAAAAGATTTACTATATCGATAACTTAGTATAGTAAGATAGTCGTTATTAGTAGATTTATAACCTTTTCCGACCTTAAGTATATATTAGTATTTATAGCTTTAAGATAAGGGCATAAGGCTAGTATAGATAAGCTTTAAGGCTAGGAAAATTATAATTTATATATAATAAAGCTTATAGTTGCCCTTAATATAAAAGACCTTAAAGGCTTCTTAAATAGTATTAAATTAATGTATTTAGTAAGTATACTTAAGTTTAAGGTATAAAAAAATATAATAAAGCGGCGAAGTATAGTATTATTATAAGCATTATGCTTAAGATAAGAGATCTCTTTATAGAAAACGGGTAAAAAGCCTATATAACTATAAAAAAGACTATAAACTTAATTAAAGAGTTTTTTATAAAAGTTCTTAAAGTTATATTTTATGCTACCTTTATAAAATTTATTACTATAAATAGAAAAAAGTTCGCTAGTATAAAAAGGTTTATAAAGAAGCTATATTAATATTAAGATTAGCTTATTATAGTAAAAAAAGACCTTTTAAAATAACTCTTTGTTATTATAGCCCTAAAGTTATTTAAAAGCATCGCTTTAACTAGTTTAGTAACTAAGCTTATAATTAATAATATAGGAACTACGTCTTAAAAAAAAAGATATATAAATAGCTTATAAAAGTAGCTAAAGCTAAAAGGTTAAAGGTTTTAGCTAACGCCGCTTTTAGTAAAAATAAGGGCTTAAGAAGTAATAGTAAAAGCAGTATTAAATGTTATAGAATAAGCAGAGGCTAGTATATAGGTACTGTCTATAGTATTATAATAACAAGCTATAAAGAGCTTGCCTATATATAGCGGGTCTATGTCTATATATATAAACCTAGCCCTCCTTATATAATAAGGCTTAAGCTATAGCTTAAGTCCTTATAACCCTATAAGTTAAAGACTTTAATATAATACCTCCGCTCCCCGTGCCGCGCTATATAGTTTAGAGCTATTATAAGGGGCTACTAGCTATTATAAAGCGCTGCCCGGTCCGCGGCCTAGTAAGTACTAAACTTATATTATAGTAAGTAAGGCCGTATAATAGTAGGTTTAATAGCCTTACCCGCCGCCGCCGCCCGCTTTTAATCGGGCGGCTACTTATTAAGAGGCCTATTTACTTATTAAGCAAGCACTTTATCCGCCTTAAATAGCCTAGCAGCGTATTAAGCGGCCTGCTTGCTATCGCGGTGTTCCGCGCCTTAAGTTAAGGACTAAGGGGTATAAATACCCCGTCTTTCCGCCTTTAACCCTCCCTTCCTTCCTCCTCTTTTTAAACTAGCAATAACTATAGCAGCAGCAGTAATAGTAATAGTAGCAGCGGCAGTAATAGTAATAGTAATAATAATACTATAAGTATCGCCCTCCGGTATATAAAGTAAATGCCCTTAAGCTAACCCTCGTAAAAATAATATATTATTTATATCGTTAGTACTTATATTAAAGCTCCTTAATATTATCGAGCTTAAGTGCTATACTTATACCGCTACCGCCGCTTATATCGCCGCCGCCTTTTTAGCTATACTTATGCTTATAATACCCTTATAAGTAACTACGCTATCGCCGGCCCCCGCGACTTTACCTTTTAATAGCCCTTTTATTACCTTTAAGACCGCTAAGTTAAGCGCTATAAGTCCGCTCCCTTAAGTGCGCTATCCTTATACTAACCTATAACTTAATATAAGTAGTAAGTATTGCCCGGCGCCGCTTATAATAAGTCTTACGTACGCTACTTATTAAGCGGCTATGCTTACTATAAGTAAGCGGGTCGCCTTAGCGGTAGCTACTTTACCTATACCTATACTAGCCGCGCTTAGAAGGCGGCTTTAGCCGTCCTTACTACCGCTAAAATAGCTTAAAAGGCTAACCTTAGTAATAAGGCGGTTAAAGCGTAATTAAAAGCCGCCGCCGCCGCTTATTATTACTTATACTTACTTAAGCAGATAGGCTATATACTTAAGTAAGTCCCCTTTTCCTATTCTTCCTCCCTCCTTACTATACTTACCGTAGCGATTAGCGTTAACTATCCTTAGTTAAGAATACTACCTTCGTAGCGCTATTAGCGGTGCCTTTATCCGTCCCCGCTGCCCTTATCCCGGCCGTCCGCACTACTTATAGTAGTGCCGCCGCCGGCCTTATCGTGCCCGCCGCCGCCGCCGCCCCTTTTAACCCCTTCGCCGCTACCGCCGCTTAGATATCCGGGCTAAAGGGCCGTCTCCGCACCTTAAAGGCCGCCGCCGCCGTCCTTAAAGAGGAGGGGGAGAAGGAGGAGGAGGGGGAGGATAAAGATAACGATAAGGAAGAAACTAAAGATAAAGATAAGTAGCGTAGGCCTTAGTCGCCTAGGCTAAGCGGCCTTAAATATAACTATTTTTCCCTTCTCGCTTTATAAGACGCTATAAGTAATAAAAAGGCTAGCGTTACCTCCCGTTTCCGCTTAAGGGGGAGCTATTAATCGCTAGGCTTATCGTTTTTATTTACCGGCCTATAAAAGGCTTCGAACTTATTTAAAGCGTTAGTGCCCGCAAGCTTTTATACGGGCTTTTAAGTTAAGTTTAAGTAGCTACGCTACTTAACGAGCACCTCCCGCTACTTACCCTTACTTACTTACTTTTAATAAGCTACCTTTACCTTCTTAATTACGAATTCCTTTTCTCCCTTAACTAAGATTATAAGGGGCTAGGGGTCCGTAACCGCTTAACTAAGTAAGGGGTCTTAGGCCGCTTAGTATAATAAGTCTACGTTAATTTTATTATATATCCTTAAAGGCAACTTTTTAAGCTTTATAACTTACGGGCTAATAACTCTCTATACTATAAACTTTATATATAGCTAGTTAAGCTTTTTCTTTAAGCGGCTAGATTAGTAATTATAAAGGTCTAACTAGACTTTATCTCTTAATATAAAACTCTTTACCGGAGACTTAAACTTATTAGCGTGCCGCTCTTAATCCTATGCGGCCGCCGCTATCGCTAATTAGTAATAGTCTATAGTCTTCTTAAGTTTTTAAATAAAGCGAGTAGCTTAAGCTTTTAGCGAGGCGGCTAAGTGCTCTTCCGCTACTATATCCGCTACTTAAGGTATTAAGGAAGGGGGTTTAAAGCTATATAATACGAAGAAAGGGGTTATGTTAATAAACGCTTAAAGCTTATTATTTAAGGTAAGCTACGCAGCTAGGAGCTAACGGTCTTAGTTTACTTAAATTTAAGCTACTACGGCTTATAAGTAAGCCTATATCTTTTAATTAACGCGTTTTAAGCCCTTATTAGTTTATAAATAATACGCGGAGCTAAGTAGCTAAGTAACTTAAAGCAGCTTATAAAAGTACTACTAAAAGCACCCCGTTTAGTTAAAGCCCTTATCGCTTATAATTAAAGCAGGCTAGCTATATATCCGCGCTTAATACTAAAGGAAACGTTTTATATATACCTTCGCTTTTATAAAAGGTATTAGCTTAAGTATTACTTCCTTATTAAGGCGGTCTTTAATAACCTATATATAGCGATTCCTCCTTAATATAAGCGGAAGGTCTATTATAAAATCTATTTAAATATATATCTAAAACCGGTTTAAGATCGGTAGCTACTTTAAGAGCTTTTTATAAAGCGCCTACTAAATCTTTATACGGCCGTAAATATTATAATTACGAAGGAAGTAGCGTATATAGTGCTATATAAAAGGCTAATAAAAGTCCTTTATAAGCCTTACCGCTATGCTTTATTAGCTAAGGTGGCTAATAATATTAAAGTCGTAAATTAGTTATACTAGCTTCCCTTAAAGCTCGTTCCTTAGCTTATCCTCCGGCGGGGCGTTCTTCTTATCGGCTTCCGTTATATAGGAGGCGCCCGGCACCTATAACCTACCCCTTTAGCGGAGGTGCCCCCTTAAGTCGATATAGCAGTCCGCTACTTATACCTTTAATCGCAGCTTCGGATTTAAGGAACGTGCGCTAGATTTTACGGCGCGCCGTACGCTCTTATACGTGCGGTCTTAAGAAGCTAGCTTATCCTAAAGATACTAAAGGCCCTTATCTTAAAAGACCCTTACCGCTTAAGCGCTTAGGCTTACTTAGTCCCCCGAACTTAGCGCTTAAAAAGGCGTTAGTAAGGAGGGCGGGATACCCGCTTTTAATATAGCGGGCGGGTTTACCTTATTAAATAAAAGGGTTAAAGGCTTTTTAATAAGGGCACTAAATAAGAGGGTCGAAGGCTCCTTAATAAGGGAGACCTTAATATATATACGTAACGCTACTTACGGAATAAGCTATAGATCCCGCGCCTTAATATCCGTATTTATAATACGGTCTTAATCCTGCTAAGAAAGCGCGTTTAAGACGGCGGAGTCCCGACCTAGCCTATACTTAATCTAAAAGTTAAAGCGGGATAAGTACTTAGCTTAACGGGCCTACTACTTAAAGAGGTGCTAGCGGGTTATAAAATACTTAAGGTTCCGGTAGTTTATAAGGACTTTAAAGCTTTTATAACTACGGAGCTCCGCTTACTATTACTTAAAATAGCTAATAATAGCGAGTATCTTTTTATTATAAATAGCGTAGTTCCTTTCCGCCGGAGTTAGCTTCCTTAAGTAAAAGGCTATAAGCTACTTCCGCCCCTTTACCTCCTATAAGAGCGTGCCCTTAAGCGCCTAGCCGCTATAGTCCGGTTTTATTATAGTAGTGCGGTTAAAATCTTATTAAAGCAGCACTAAGGCCTATAAAAATAAGTCTTTAAGTATATAGAACGCACCTTCTTATATAAGTCCTTAACGGAAGGCTACCTTTTTTTTTATAATCTTATTTAATAGTATAATAATTTTAAAAAACTTATAAATAAATATATAATAGTAATTAGCAAAGTTTAAAAAGCTCCGTATACTAGTTTATATTATTAAGGTATCTTAATCTTAAATCGCTTATATTTTAACAGGGTCTGCTTAAATACCCGCGCCGGTATAAATTACGAACTTAAGGTATTTTACACGCTTAACCTTAAACTTATACTTATCCGGATTTAGGTATAAGCTATATAGGTAAAAGCGGTTTAAGACCTTCCGCACTTTTTATATATAGTTTTTATACGAGCCGCTACTATAAATAAGAATATTATCGATATAGGCGGAGGCGAACTTGTTAAAGAAGTCGTAAAGGACGTTATTAATATAACGTTAAAAGGTAGCTAAGGCCTTAGTAAGACTAAAAAGGGTTACTAGCTACTTAAATAAGCTATAATAAGTACGGAAGGCCGTCTTTTACTCTTTACCCTTTATAATCCGCACCTTATAAAACGCTTATATAACGTTAAGCTTAGTAAACTACTTCGCCTTTAATAGGTTGCGGAGCGTATTAAAGATTAAAAGGAGCGGGTAATAGTTTAGCCGCGTAATTATATTAAGGGCCCGATAGTTATTATAAAAGCGGATTCCGCCTTTTAGTTTCCGGATAAAAAGCACTAAGGCGCTTACTTTAAAGCTACTTACTTAGATAAACCCTTTATCTAAAAAGTCTTAAAGAGTCTTCTTAAGTACTAATAACTTAGCTTAAGATATGCTATATAGCGGCTTAAAAGGCGCGGGGAACTCCTTTCCTTGCTTATTTATATAAATAAGGATCTTATAGTTAACTCCTAGCTTATAAAGGTTAAGCTTATTAGCCTTATACTTTATAAAAAGCGGCAATAAGTCGTAGAAGCGCTAAGGGATTACCCTTTATAAGTCTATAAGCGATTTTAGCGTTTTAGTCTTTAAGGCCTTATTAATATTTATAAGGCTTATAGCGTAGATCGCTATATTAGCGGCGGCCCTGCCTTTTTAGCGTGCGAGCCGTTTAACCGTACTTACGAAGATTAAGGCAAGCACCTTAATAGCGTTAGCTAGTCTTAATATAGCCCCCGTCTCCTTAAAAGCGCTATTAATATAGTATAGCTATATCTTTACTAGGCCGAACTATAGCCTTTTTTAGTATAAAACTAAGAAAGACTACATATATATAAGCTAAAGCTTTCTTAAGATTAAAGGGAATTTAAGCTTTAAGATTATATATACTATAATAAGCCTTAAGTAGCCGGCTACTTTTATAGCTAGCTAAGTAATACCTTTAATCTCCGCACCCTTTATTACGCTTAAGGCGCCTTTTACTTAGTATAGGGTAATCCTTTTAATAGGTACTTATATTTAACGTGCGAACGCTTTATTTACTACGGCATAGCACTAATATCCCTTATTTATAAAAGCGGTAAGAGATTCGGACTAATTAAGCATAACCTATATTAAAATAAGATCCTTTTTTATATAGGCTGCTAGCTCCTATCTTACCTATACTAATAACTGCGGCTCCGGGGCCTGTTTTTACCCCGGAGCTCTTCTTTTCCCTTTACTTTATAAGGGGCAAGGTCTTTATCGTTTAAGGCGAGCTAAGGTAGTATATCGACCGCTATAAAGCGGATTTTTATAAAAAGACGCTTCGCCGGCTTATATAAGCACTTCGTAGCGAAGTAAGAGCCCGCTTTATAGTATAAGTATCGGCTATCGGCACGTTATTTTTAAATCTTATCGCTAAAGACTTATTTAGCCCGCTGCTAAAAGGACTAGCCCGCTAGCATAAAAAAGTTTAAGGTTATAAACGCCTTCTTTAAGCGTTTTACGCGGTCGGTCTTTATCGCGGTTATAAAGGTATCGCTATTAATATTAACGGTAAGCGCGTTTTATAAGAAGGGGGTAACCTTATCCCCGTTATATAAAGTGCGCTTTTATAACTTTTAAAAGCGAGGCGTTTATTTATAACTTTAAGCTACTTTTATAAGGCGGTTAACGTACTCGCCGTATATAAATAGCATAATAATAAGGATAAGCAGCTTACGGAGTGCTAAGGTAATTAAGTTCTATAGCTATATTAGCTTCGCGCTATCTTCCTATATCGTAGTACCCGCCGCTTAGAAGAAGGTCTCCTTAAACTTAAGGAGGAACTCCTTAAAGAACTATCCGTCCTTTTATTTAAGGGTACGTAGCTTATCCTACGCTTTTTCTTCTTCTTATATATTGCTAAACGCGTAGATAAGGTGCTAAAAAAAGTCTTAAGGGTCTTAGGAGCTATTATAGCCCCTTTTTTCCTAAAAGCCCGCGATCCTCTATATTTAAAGCTCCGGTAGCATATATAAGATCGCGTACTAAACGGCGCTCTAGCTACTATTAAGGCCGTATTCCTCGTTAGTATAGTATTTCGCTTATAGCCGGCTAAAGAAAAAGTAAAAGCTCTCTAGCTTCCCGTCTTATATTAGCTATAAAAGCGGCTTTTATACTATAGTAATTATAAGCGCTGTTCTTAGCGCGGCTAATACTATAAGGGTTAAAATAGGCTTTATAGTTAGCCCCCTTAGTACGGTAAGGAAGTTATTCTTTTAGCCGGCCGACGTACCCTTTAACGCCTTTAAAGCGTTCCGTAACGACTTTATAATAATATCGTCCTGCTTCGCTTAAAGCGGAGCTCCCGCTATTATACTATTAAACGAGTTTATAATTAATAACTTATACTATTATAGAGTAAGTAAAGGCTAGTATATAAGTGCCGTTTATAGTATTATAATAATAAGCTATAAAGAGCCTGCTTATATGCGGCGGGTCTGTGTTTATATATACGGACTTAGCCCTCCTTATATAACAAGGCTTAAGCTATAGCCTAAGTCCTTATAACCCTATAAGTTAAAGACTTTAATATTAAAGGCTTTAAAAAAAACTTATATAAGAATACTACTAGCTTTAATAAACTAAGTAAGAAATATAATACCTTTAAGAAGACCGTTGTTTTAAAGTGCGGCTATTATATTAAGCTAAGGAAAGTTATATATAAAGAGCTAGACTGCGAAACTAAGTACCTTAATAAGGCCCTTAAATTTTAAAAGGTATTTTAAGCCGCTAAAGCCGCGATTAATAATAAAGAGAAAACGGGCAACGCGGCTATTATAACGGCTAGTAGCGAATTTAACGGCTACCTTTTAAGCGGCGCGGTTATAAATAAATATAAGCCCGTTCGAGATAAAGCTATTATAGACTTTTAATACGCGACTTACTACTTTAATAACTTAAAATAGTTTGTTAATATAAAAGCTATTAACCCCTTTTAATAATATTATAAAATAGCAGCCCGCTATAAGTAAAAGCTATAAGCACTATTAAGGTTATTATAAATAATGTTATATTAAAGCTATTAAATATTAATTACGCGCTAGTATCGCTAGCTAAATTTATTAGCAATTAGTGCTTTAAGGAAAAAGGAATTAAGCTAAATAATATTAAGGAATAGCTCTTTTATATACCTTTTAAGACTAAGGTTTATAATATTGCTTAAAAGATATATATTATAACGATCCTAAATATAAAGCTAAGGGGCATATATATAACTTTAAGCCTTATAGCCTTACTATATACTTAGTAATATATAGATTATAAGATAATATATCGCCGCCTTAGCTATATAGGCTTTAAGAGGGTCCTTAAAGCATATAATAAAGCTAGCCTTAAAATTAATAAGAAAAAGGCTAAGAGATTTTATTATAAGGCTTACTACTTAAAAAAAGCGGATGCGATAATTAGTCGTAACTTAAGCGTAGTAGCTTAAGCGTTCTTTATATATATATATTAAGACTTTTTATAATATAAGCTTATAGGCTATAAATATATTAACTATTACCTTTATAGTATTAACGTTTTTATTAGATTCTATTAAGCACTATTTTCGCTTATATAAGATTAGGCCTTTAATATAATAAAGGCTTAAAAGATATAAGTTAAGAATAGCGCTACGAGCGCTTTTCTTTAAGTGCTAGCCTTTAATAATATAATAGAATTCTATATTAAGAAGATAAAGGCTTAGTTAAGGGAGGACTACTTTATACTACGCTATAGCGCACTTTATATATCTTAGCAAAACGGTAAGGTAAAGAGAGCTAGCTATACGCTTATAAAGTCCGCGAGGGTAATATATATTAAGATAAGACTACTAGAATTCTTTTAGCCTTAGTATATAAAGATAGCTATATATATAGTAAGCCTTTTACCTATACGCGGCATAGCTTTAAGGGAGGCGCTGTTAAAAGCTTTACTTAAGGAGATTAAGGTTCTTTATATATACTTTATTAAGTATATCTAAACTTAAAGTTATATTTTATATATAACTAAGCTATAAGAAATATTAGCTAAAACGGCTAAAATAGACCTTAAAGCGTAAAAAAGAAGACTTATAAGTCTTAAGAGGCTTTATAGTTATATCTATAAAGTATAGCTCCTTAACTAAAAGAGAATTATAATTACTAAGAATATATAGTTTTATAAGGCTATTAAGAAGACCTTATCTTTTAAAGAAGAAAACTATAATATTATAGTCTTTAATAAGAATAAGGAGGACGCTAACCTTATGTAAAAGGTTAGAGCAGCAGCGAAATTGTGGGGAAATCAGGAGATTACGTGATGTTACGTAATAGAGGAGTCGATGTTGTGTAAGGCAGGATTTTAGCTAGAATTGATTAATGAAGAATTGAGTGCGTGAGTGCTTATAGAATCTCTAGCTATC